>JAOPHQ010001135.1:287500-560476 GCA_030340625.1 Merluccius polli | reverse complement strand
AGTGTCACACCCGCGTGCTTTGACGCCTGCGCAGCAGACAGCGCCTGACGTGTAATGTAGTTTCCTCATTGACTTATAATAGTCCCCTGTTCACGCGCACGTTCACGCGTGATGATTGCTGCACGCCGGTAGTCACACTACGCGTCGTGACTACGTGTAACATTCATGCGTTTTTTGGCGAACGCACGCATTAACGCTCGCATGAAGATAATTGAACATTTTTGTCAGGCGCTCACACGCACGCGGAAACGACGTGCGCACACTCTGTCACGCGTAACAAGAAGCTGCGTACGTATGAAGCAGCGCGCGCACGTCTGCCTGTCACTGTTTGACAAATGTTGTTACGCGTTCACACAGACGTGCGGTCGCAGATTCCGATGCTGCGCGACCGGAAGTTGATCTGCACGGCGCGCACACTACGCGTCACATGAACGTGTAGTGTAGTTGTTCTGTGTTCCATTTCCATCCAGTAGATGGCGCAATCCATCCAATGCGAGATGGTGGACGACGTGACATGGCAGTTTTGCAAGGATGGTGCAACCCTGTCTCATCAAAATTACGTTCCCAGGGAACTATTCGGCATTCTCAATTACGTTTGTCTGAAAACGTATTTTGTCCGTGATTACGTTTCATTGAACGTATCGCAAATACGTTCGTTCTCAGCCTATTTTTTGCCATTTACTTACCTATAGGATTATGTTTGGTTGAAACGTATCCCAGATATGTTCAATGTCAACATATAACACATTATTGTCATTAAGGAATATTTCCCTTTCGGGGACCGTTTCATTTAACGTATTTTGTCCCTGATTACGTCTTGAATCTGAATTGAATTGAGCATACTTTTTGTTATTTATTTACCTCTTGGATAATTTACATTGAATTGAAACGTATCCTCAATATCGATAACACATTTGTCGGGGGAGGGGGGGGGGCAGCTTTTAGTATAATGTTTTATATTGCCGATGGGTGGTTATCGTCAGTGGCTGGCGAAATACTGCCCTGTAGCAGTTATATTGAAATGTAAAGAAAATAATGTGTGTATAATAAAAATCGACCAGCCACAAACGGTACAGGAAACATAATTAGAAGCTTTCTGATTGGCTGAACTGGCCCAGATATGTAAGCCAACACACTGTGAACATAATTTGTACTTTTTATTTGTACCTTTTAAAGCCAGCACAGTTAGAAATGCAAGCTTTTATATTTAGGATAAGATATATTTTACTGTAAGATGGACATTATTATACGTCACGCGCAACACCGCCTGCAGGCGACGGCGCGTTTCAGGCAACCCAGTCTCATCTAAAACCGTACCCCGACTACGTTGGTCCAAAGTGCCAAACGTAGAGGGGTTACAATAACGGCCCTTAAATTGTATGACTGTTACATTTTTTCTGCCTATTCTTTTCCCATGGTTTTGCGTCCAAGTCACGTGACTTTCAAGATTCGCGTGACTTTCAGATTCCACAGGACTCCCTTGTGACGTCACTCCGTCTGACGGATCAAACCCTCGCCCACTACATGTCTGAGGTTGATTTGCTGATCAACACATTGCCATGCCATGGGGGGGGGGGGGGGGGTTATTGATTATTATAACAATAACATTGCCATAATAATTATAGAATCATCACACTCATCCTTACTCTTCAATCAGTATTTTTATTGGTACTCATGTCATAAGTCTGCCCAACAACAAAGTACTGTTACCATTGCTATGATTGCTGTCAATTTTATTACAAATGACTACAGCTGCTCCGGTTAGCATCCGCCACAAACACCGCCTTCCCAGCTGACTATTGTCCGTACTTGTGTTCTTGTGGACTTGTGAAACGTCATCAGTCGCAGCCCAAGTACTGTTCCAATAAGTCCGCATCTAGCCAAGTACAGTCCAAATGCCCGGATGTGTTCTCGCTCCGCCCATTTTATCCAGGATGCATCGGGTGGTGACTTGTGTGGACTTGGGCAGCCAAGTATCCCAGAATGCATTTCGCCCACCGACCAGCTGCTCCTTTCATTCATTAATTCACCGACGTCCACATCAACATAAACATCATTTTTCCCGCCACTAGCTTTTTATATGTAGGGCAGGCAGATATGTAGGCTATAGAACAATATAAATATTTATACATATTAATATTTTTAAAATGAAAAGAGGCAGGGTTGTATTTTATATCATATTTCGTTTTATTGTAAATATACATTACAGTGAACATAACCGGAGTAGATGTACAGTCAAGACGAGCTGAGATGGTGACGTCATCAAGTCCGCTGCTGTTCCAACTGCAGAATGACCGAACTGCGTCCTCCCGTCCTCGGGAGTTTGTACTCCCGAGTCGAACTTACCAAGTCCGAACTTGGCGTACTTGGTATTGAGAAACGGCCATAACTCCAGACTCTACTTTTAAACTTATCTTTCCCAGTCACCTTCCTCCTTCTCCTTCTTCTTCTTCTTCTTCTTCTTTTGAATTTCCGGTCCGGCAGGCAAAGTATGGCTCAGTGCTGCCTCCCCTGGTTGACTAAAATGAAAAGGTCAACTACACTACACGTTCATGTGACGCGTAGTGTGCGCGCCGTGCAGATCAACTTCCGGTCGCGCAGCATCAGAATCTGCGACCGCACGTCTGTGTGAACGCGTAACAACATTTGTCAAACAGTGACAGGCAGACGTGCGCGCGCTGCTTCATACGTACGCAGCTTCTTGTTACGCGTGAAATACAATCTGCGCGTAACAACGCACGCACACACGCACGCATAACAAAGTAACCATGCGTGCACACACACGTTGCTGCGCATCTGTCCAAGTGTTTTGACTTCGATTTCACCCCATAGTGTGTGTGTGTGTGTGCAGGTGTGTGTGAAGGGGCCCAACGTGTTCAGGGGTTATCTGAAGGACCCGGAGAAGACCAAGGAGGCCCTGGATGCAGACGGCTGGCTTCACACCGGGGACATCGGAAGATGGCTGCCTGTAAGTCACAAAATCTAAAACACCTCCACACACAAATTCATTTGACTCAGTTCATCAACATATGCCCTAAAATATTTTAAACTATATGGACAGCTATATCAAAACATGGTGATACATTTTGAACACACTTCACAATAAGCTAAATTCTCCCAACAAGTACTTTGTGATTCTGTTCTATATCCCAAACAGCTTTCTTTCTAAATCCTACTGTATAAATGCTATATACTGTGAAATGTGTGTGTGCAGTGCGGTACGCTAAAGATCGTGGACAGGAAGAAGAATATATTTAAGCTGGCGCAGGGCGAGTATATTGCCCCCGAGAAGATAGAGAACATCTACATCCGCAGTGATGCCCTGGCTCAGGTCTTTGTGCACGGGGACAGCCTGCAGGTAGGTGCAGGTGTGTGTGTGTGTGTCAGAGATCACATGTAACACCTATTTTAAAGTAATTGCATCGGTTGCCAATTGATTTTGTGTCTGTGTCAAAACATTGCAAGGTTGGGAGCTCATGTCTTGAAAAAGTATGAACGCACTTGCCATAGCTGTCCCTTTAAAATTCATCTTTAAAGTCATGCCTAACTCCAAATGCATCTTTACATATTCCTCCAAGGCACAAACAATTCTAAAGAAGAAAATCTTCTAGAGAATATGCTTTAGGGGCTATATTGAAGGTATCTGGTATCATGTGTGTTTTGGGTTTTGTCATCCCCTCCTCCAGGCCTGTCTGGTAGCAGTGGTGGTCCCTGACCCTGACTTCCTGTCTGGCTGGGTGAAGAAGTCCCTGGGTCTGGAGGGAAGCTACCTGGAGCTGTGTAGCAGACAGGTGAGGACAACACGCAATCAAACAGATGCACGCAATCACACACGGCGCAAACACACACACACACACACACACACACACATACACACATACATACATACATACATACATACACACACACACACACACACACACACACACACACACACACACACACACACACACACACACACACACACACACACAGGTCTAAATTAATGCGCTAAACAAAACGTTAACAACTGTCAACTTGGAACGGACTCGGACAGGGATAACTTTAGAAAGCTTCCCCGTTGCCATGTCATTACTAAGATCGTCTCTATTTACTGGAGTAATAAGGTAACGTTGCCATGTTGTTACTAAGATCATCTCTATTTACTGGAGTAATAAGGTAACGTTGCCATGTCGTTACTAAGATCGTCTCTATTTACTGGAGTAATAAGGTAACGTTGCCATGTTGTTACTAAGATCATCTCTATTTACTGGAGTAATAAGGTAACGTTGCCATGACGTTACTAAGATATTCTCTATTTACTGGAGTAATAAGGTAACGTTGCCATGTCGTTACTAAGGTCGTCTCTATTTACTGGAGTAATAAGGTAACGTTGCCATGTCGTTACTAAGGTCGTCTCTATTTACTGGAGTAATAAGGTAACGTTGCCATGTCGTTACTAAGATCGTCTCTATTTACTGGAGTAATAAGGTAACGTTGCCATGTCGTTACTAAGGTCGTCTCTATTTACTGGAGTAATAAGGTAATGTTGCCATGTTGTTACTAAGATCATCTCTATTTACTGGAGTAATAAGGTAACGTTGCCATGTTGTTACTAAGATCATCTCTATTTACTGGAGTAATAAGGTAACGTTGCCATGTTGTTACTAAGATCATCTCTATTTACTGGAGTAATAAGGTAACGTCTGCATTCCAGGCATTAGTCAGACCCATATATTTCTGCGGTCGTTTGTTTCCTGGAATACAAAAAGTAGTGCGAGCTAAAAGTTGTAATTTTGAGACAGAATTACCCCAAAATATGAATCAACACCCTTATATTTTAAGGATTTGCAAGTGGCCATAGTATAAGCGGGATAATCCACTCCAAGGTGTGCATGTATCGAAAAATAGTGCACGACACGGGGGCTAAGAAGTGCATTATGTCTCGGCCACTTGCGAATTATATTGCAAATTATTATTTATGCACACCTCGGAGTTGATTATCCCTTACTTATAAGATAGGGCTGGCCGATAGTATGCTTTTTTAACATCTTTGCGTTGTTGTAATGTGTTTTCTATATTTTTAATTGGCAGCTAGAGTTTGTCAGATACCTAAAATATCCAGCATTAAACATCTGTTTGAATTGTGTAATTCAAAAGCAGATAGTGTGGACATTAAACTAATTTTACTAAATCAATAAATGGGCAATAGACGAGTAAACATCTATATCAATACTCATTCATTTTCATCTTCTTGTTTATTCCCATTGCTGTCTTCCTAGGAGGTGAAGGCAGCCATCTTGGATGACCTGCTGAACATTGGCAAGAAGGGAGGTCTCAAGTCGTTTGAGCAGGTAGTCATCAGTAATGTAATCAGTCAACCTAGCAATGCAAATATTCTGTAAATCAAGTGTGTGTGTGTGTGTGTGTGTGTGTTAGTGAAGGGGATGTGTAAATATCATGGTTGACATCAGCACTCCCTTTAAGAACATACCCAAGGGTTGCTGGTTTGATTCCTGCATAGGGCAGGTGTGCGTGTGTGTGTGTGTTTGTGTGTTTGTGTGTGTGTGTTAATCCATGTCTCCTTATTCTCCAGGTGAAGGCCATTTGTGTCCACAACCAGATGTTTTCTGTCCAGAACGGCCTGCTCACCCCCACGCTGAAGGCCAAGAGGGCCGAGATAGAGCAGCGCTTCAGGTCCCAGATCGATGAGCTGTACGCCGGGATCAAAATGTAGGAGCAGTGTTGGGAGAACCGCTAGTCAAAGGATGCCAATGTAACAGCTGAGAGAAAAGAGAGCTGGCAATTGTGAAGATGAACACACACACACACACATATACACACACACCAGGAGTTGAGTAGATGGTCCTAGTTTGTTTCTTGTCACAGTAGGTGAGTGTTTGTGTGTGATGCTATTTGATAAAATATTATTCAAAATGATGATGGACTACATTTTGTGACTGGATCATGGAATGGGTCCATGTGGGCTTATGTTAGATTGTACAAGCGGAGAAGACGAGTTGTCCTGTGATTTTAAAACAAACAAATTAAGCACTCTGATGTGGCCTATGCACACTGTGTTATACGTAGATGAAGAACCAGGTGTGTCAGGTCGGCCTCATAGGAACTGTGAGGGCTTTTGAAAGGGAAAATATGGCTGGTACTGCTCTGTTGGAGCAGGGACTGACTACAGCTGCTAAACCACACCGTATAGATCTTGGATTGATAACACGTTTTCAAAAGGGATACTCTCACACAGGGATTAAATATACTTCAGTGTCTGGAATGAGAAATTGAATGTTTTACTCATGGGATTACAAGCCATATTGATCACATTCTTCTTTTACACATAAGCTTGATCTGTCATTTAAACAATGTCTTTACAATAGCAGAAACAATGAAGCACTCGGTTCTGCACAATGCTTAATTGTTTTGTTGTGGTGCTGAGATTCATTATCAGGGATGTGACAGATAAGAAATTAAAATGTATTTACTCACTCTTTCACTGGAGCTTATTGTGTTCATTTATTTATCATATAGACGTGAAGACAGCTTTTTATTGTTAAAAAGGTGCCTAGGAACACTAGCTAATTAAGTTCATTAGGAAAGTAGTTTTTGTTTAGTTTGTTTTACAGGTGGGATGTCTTATTCTTGACTGAGATCATATTTAAAGCTCTGTTTTTCATATAAATCCAAATATGGGCCATGTGGTGCTATCGTTTTTTTTTCATTGTGCTCTTGGGGATTTGTCAGTTTTGTAAAAATAAATTACAATTTTAAATCGGATCTTAGTCATGTATGGTGTATTGTGTGTTATTCTATATGTGTGTTCTTCTACAGCCATGTGTCATACCCTTTCAAATTTGTCACATCAGATTTTTGAACAACACCACCACCATTTCAAAACATGATTTGACTTCAATACATAGTATCATATTGAACACTGTGATTTTGAGCTACCAGTAGGCCTACTCAGCATAATTATAGGGTCGTAAAATAGTTTAACAAAGACAATATAGAGCAATGTGTCTTTAATAGCCTATCTTATAATTTGATATAACGACAATAGGCTATATATTATTATATTACCTGATTCTTTATTATTTAATTATTTAATATTATAAATGCAATGTGGATTTTTACACTCAAATAACTGTCTTCACGTCGTCTTTGTATCATGTGTTGGCACTGCGTGTACAACATTTTACGAATACAGAAAATAAAAACCGGAAGTAATCCTACCGAAATGATACAACACCTAAATGTTTTGGATTATTTTTTACAAAACCTCTATTCTAATAGCACTGCAGATGTATGAGATGTGTTTAATGTCATTCCTAGTCGTCCTGCGGGGGGCGCTGCTGCGCCTCCACGCGCTCCGCTGCGGAGAGAAGAAGAACAGCAGCTGGACGAGTTCAGCGGGAGATCCGATTTTTTTAAAATTGTAGTTTCCCTCATAGAAATGATGCTGATTTGAAACCTAAAGGCTGTCCTATTCATAATAACGATGGGGTATGTTGTTTTCTCATGTGGACAACGATGTTAACATTGACCCGACACTGAAGTCGATAGATTGCGTACTATGTAATATAATTGATCGATAATCACAACGCGTACTGTCGTGTCCATGCAAACGGTGGTTTACATGTTTGTTTGTCTGTATGTCTGCACAGTTCTTCTTTTCTGTTTTATATAATTGACTAAGTGTCTTTTTGTTGGCTACACAGAACAAAACAGGGAACCAAGCCGCCTGAAGCTTCACCAAGTCAGGCCGAGGTGGGTTGATGAAACCGGTGTACCGGTGGTGAAGGTATGGATCCATGTCTTCATCACCAGGTAGAGGGTACCACTCTTGATGACTATATGGGGCCTGACTGTCTCGCAAAAAACGTCCTAACTAATCCATATCTGGTAAATAAACATCATTGTAAAGTCATTGTAATGCCCAGTTTTATAGAATAAATTAATTTGCGATGAGAAGTATGCCCTAAGATGATCAAATGTGAAGTTTGAAACATCAGTGAGAAAGAAAAACCATACTTTAAATGTCCATATACTTCAATGTAATGACCCTCAGTTAGACTGTTTAGACTGGTATTTTGAATTCATAAGCATATTGTGATATTTAACTTTATGTTGTAACAAAGACCCATCTTCCTCCACGTTGTGCCCATCTTTCAGAAACCTTTCGAGCCTGAGAGCTTGGACTTGTCCTGCATACAGAGGGTCAGTATCCTGGATGGAGCGCCACACCAGAGTCATGGTACGCATCGGACCCGGACACTTGGGACAGCCCCGTCCATGACGTTTTCCATAGAATTGAGCCAGTTGTCCAAAATCCAAAACTCTCACATGCTTGACCATACAATGCTGTGGTTTGGTTGCCTAGGTAACCCTCTGCACAGCACAGCTATTGAGGACGACTTGAGACTCCCCAAGGTGGATGCCAAGGCCGGAGGGAAGAAGAAGAAGAAGGGAGCAGGAGGTCTGGGGAAGGCTCCCCCTGCTGAAGTGGCAATACAGAGGTAAGCAGGCTCACCCAGGAAGAGGAAGGCCACCGGGGGAGCAGAGAAGAGGGGGAGGAAGAGGAGAAGCGTTGGGGAGAAGGGGGAGGCCGGGTAAGATCAACTATTTCTGGTCATCCCATCTGGAATCAATAAATTACTAGCTTGTCTTGTCCCCACAAAGGCTGAGTGTTTGAGAAGGAGTGAAACATTGCGTCCTGTTCTGTAGTTTAATTGGTGACAGGGAGTACTTGGAGGACGAATGGTGTTATCAATATTATGTGTCCGTTTGTCATACTCACCCCCCTAGCACAGTGTGATGCAATCACAACACTGAGGAAGTAGTGCAAGTAAGTAAGCGAGTAAGCACAAAACCTCAATTTATATTTCCTATATTTCTTTCTTCTTTTTTTAAGTTAGTGGTAGTCTTAGAAAATGTCCATTCACTGAACAATGAGGCCATTTCCCAATGGACTATAATGTTTGGAACATTTTTGCATCTGTCAGTCTACTTTATCTCTGTAGTAACTAATTATTCAACACATAGTTTTGTGTGTGTGTGTTATGTGAAATTGATATTTATTTGCCTACACGAGCAGTGTTGATAAATACATTTGTATACTTAAAGCAATTCCAAGTTGAGGTCATCTACCTATATGTGGTTGGGCCGTGAAATCGGTGTTAAATTGTGTTTTAAATGGCATTAAAAAGGTATTAACATTGAAACCGTGTGTGTGTGTGTGTGTGTGTGTGTGCGTGTGCGTGTGCGTGCTACTAAAAGGCTGACTCACAATTTACGATTTGTAAGACACTAGCTTACAAAACACTGGTGTTGGATTTTCATTTTCTTGACAGCATTAGACATTTTATGGCCATTGCGATTCATACCCACCGTGGGTACCCTGCTACTGTTCCTGTCTCTCCGTGTTTTGTTATTCTCTGTCTTGTTCTCTTTTGGCCAGACCTGGGAAGGACGAGGGGGCAGAGAAGGGGAACAAGAGAGGGCGGACATTATCAAACAGGACGTCCAGCAGCTCTCAGACACCGGTAAGTAAGTGGTTGTTAAAACTGTTTGATGCTGAATAAAACGTTGAATACAATGTCTGTGCAATGGTTTATTTCAAATGTATGGAATACCTTAGTGCAACAAGAAGACATGCTTAGTGGAAGATGAAATGCAATGTAGACATTATTTTGAAGGGGTTCCTACTTTACAAAGCAATGGCTTTGAATCGCCATCATAACATCAACATCATGCTTTTGAAGAAAGAGGTCAAATCAAATTCTTTCAACCATGGATTCTTGATGAACCCAGGGGAGCCTCAACCAATCACAACCAGAACTAGAACGCAGGCAAATGGATACTGTGAGAATTGTTGTATGCTATATGAATATATTATAAAACGGATAGATCCAGACAGTCCTTGATTTTGATCGGGTTAAAGTGTTGTATAATATAAACACATCTGTGGCTGCATTACAATTTATTTTTAGTATTAATGCGCTTGTATGTTAAAGCCTGTATGCTAGCCTGTGTTGCTTGGCAGACATTTTGCTGTCTTGAGCAACGATGTTATTTGGCGGAAGAATTGTTTTCAATAAATGATCACATTATATGTTGCTTTGTTTATTTTGTGAAATCTTACTAGATAGTCTATAGTAACCGTTTTAGTATACAAGCAATAAGCCACTTGAGGCTGTGATTTACAGTGATTTCTCTCGTAGCTTATTGCTTAATTCTCTCATTCATGTATTTAAGAGCCCTAGTCCCAAGAGGGCCCTGACCAGGAAGTCGTCCTCCAGCCGATCAGCTGACCGCCAGCGGAAGTTAGCCAGGAAGTCCTCCTCTTCAGGTTGGCTTCCTGGCCGTTCAGAAATAGTTTCTGTACCCTCCCAAATGCATGATTATTTTTATATGACTGTCATCATCATATATACCAATATATTTGACACGGTATCAGGAAAAAGTATTTTCTAGCAAAGATGAATGGATGTTGAAAGATGCAGAGGGTGCAGGGTTAGTCGGTGTTGGATTCCCAGTCGAACCCTAACACTGTAGCCCTTTTTCAGCAAGAAACCTAGCCCTTACCTGCTCATAAAAGCATTTTTGTGCCAAAACTGACCAGGGAGTGAGTATATTATGAAGATTTTGAAGTGATGCATCAGGCTGTATTCTTCTCTTGTAATCCTCCCAGACAGTGGAGTTGAGCCCCCCGTTATTCAGACAGCCGGTCAAAGAGGGAGACCACGGGGTCGTCCAGAGGCACAGTCATCGGTGGTTCTGGACAACTTCCTCGCCATTTGCCATACATACAAGTGAGTCATTTAATGAATGCAGTGTTTTTTAACCTGTGGGTAAGGGTACTGCAGGTGGTACTTCCGATTTTATTCTTGAAGCAGACACATTTACAATAATAGAAGTGCAGCGTTGCTGACCTTTTCTTTCCACTGTTTCCCACTGGCCATGGCCTTCTTGCAGTAATATGTGTGTATAGAGGGGGACGCTGACACTCTTTGCTCAGCCACTGCATGTGTATCTATTTGTGTGTTTTTTACTATTTGCATATGAGGTGGTCCATGAAAGGTCTTGGTGACAATTTAGTGGTACACGTAAAGTCAAAAGGTTGGGAACTACTGGTCCAATGGTTATCTGGAGGTGCACAACTCACTCCAGCCCTTTGGAGCAAAACATTTCCTGACTTTGTTTCATACTGCAACGTTTTGAATGCAGATGGTGATAGGCTGGTGTGTGAGTAAGGGGGAGCCCATAGATTTAGTGCTGGGGTGTGTGTTTTTTGGGGGAATTTCATAGACATTTAAACATGCTTTCATCCTATGCGCAAAAAGGGTGCTTGTTTTATTTCATTAACTGTTAAGGTACATAGTGGTTGCTGGATGATCTGTAATCTAAACAGTTAACTATATTACAATACTAGGTAATGTAGCGCTATACACAATTTCTGGTATCCCACACCAACCGAATCACCAACAGGTGCTCGCATTGACGTCTTCTTTTTTTTACATGGGAAGGGAGTCTGTGGAGTCCACGGCAGTCAGACACGCCATAGATAATTTCTCCTCCACAGTAAAGGAGCAACTCACTGAGACGGTGAGAGCTTTTCATCCTTTCTTTTGGCTGTTATGGCTGGTATGTTTTTCTGTAGTATATCATCGGAACTATAGGGGCAAGGGCAAACAGTCCCAAGTATGCCCTCCACTTCATAGAAACACTTGAGATGGAGCAATATGACCACTCTTCAGGAAATACCAAATGACCAATATCTGTCTATCTGCATCTATTTTAACTCCATTAATAACATGCCATTTCCCCCCAGATCACTACGTCCAAGGAGCTCAAGGTTCTAAAGAGAGACAACGCCAAGGTAACTATGGCAACCAGTGACTGTGATAACAATAGCATGGTGAACTACAACAAGTGCTTTCACTACTGTCCCTTAACAAGGCCTTATTTCCTCTGTGCTTCACAGGTGTACGCTTTGATCAAAAGAAAGCAACGCAAACTGTTGGATGCCAAGTATGAGCTCATCAGGTGAGAAGTCAAGACATCACACCAGTTAAAAGACTACAAAAGATACTGGAGGAGTTTAATCAGTAAATATTAAAGGTGATGGTGAACTTACTGAAAATGGTATCTGTATTTACAAGAAAATCTATACATTAGTAACGGTGTATAATAGTTAATCATATTAAAAACACAAAACTACCTAACGCAATGACACGGCATATTGCCATCATAGTATCAATATTGACGAAGTAGGCACCTTATCTCTTGATGCGTGTTGTATGTACACATCTTTCAATTGGACCAATAGGGCAAAGCAGCAGCTGCGCTCGCTGAAGAAGGAGGAAGTGGATTTGGGGCAGCGATTGGCCGACCTCAGGAGAGGCCGTTCCTTTCTCCATGGCATCAGAGATCTGAACGCACGATACCTGGCCCACAGACTTGCACACCCCACAGAGAAAGAGCAGGTGTGTGTGTGTGTCTCTGTCTCTGTGTGTCTGGCTGGCTGGCACCTTGTGAAAAGATTTAAGTATAATGTTCACAGCATGGCTGTGGGTGTATGGGATAGACTCCCCACATACACCCAAGAATGGCAATGCATTATAAATTCAAGGCAACTTTCATTTAAAATAACTCAATGCTACATCTATGTAATCTATGTTCTCCTAAGAAGTGAATTAATGAATAGTTGACATTCTTTGTCTTTTGCTTTGCTTCCTTTTTTTAGTATGAGTCCCCCTGCAAAGAATCAACGAGCGGCTGGAAGCCAGAATGCAAGACAAAAAACAAACGTAGACGTCTGTGAATACAACCTGCATTTCAGACAAGGAATGCCTACTGTGTTAAGTTAATCTATTTAGAACTAAGTGGTAGTCAACTGAACTGGAGATCACTTCAGTGATGTAAGTTACAAAGCACAGTATATCGATCTGCAAAAGTCTGTGTAAAAGTGTCTTTTTTCCCCTAGGAATCAATTCAGACTTTTCTTTTATGCATGTCTTGGTCCTACTTATGATGCAGAAAAGCAATAAGACTCCACCATTAACACTTATAAAATGTATTTTGAAGAAATAAAGAAAATGTTTTGTAAAAGATCTGGGTTCGGATGTCTTAAACAACTGCTGATTACACACCGCTTATTTGCAGCATGGCCGTACTTCATATCAATAAGGAACACCATTATTTTTTAGTTGGCGATCCAAGGAGAAGAGAAAGATGATACGCTTGTGACGCATCCTTTTCTGTCGCTCCGGTCTCGGCCTGATGCCAACATGGCAGACGATGGCACGCTTTGCTCAGAAACTCTGGTCTCTCCAAACTTTGGGTCAGGCTTTGCGGAGATACATCTACCGCTACTGCTGCCTGCGTGAATGAGGCCAGACATGTTCACTTCTCACACAAGCTTCAGGTTCACTTCAGCTGGGAAGCAATGTAACCACAGCAGAACCTGATACATCTGAAATAAAAACCATAAGTCTATTAGTTATTATCCTGCTTATACCGTGGCCACTTGCAAATTATTACAAATATAAGGATGTTGATTCATATTGTGGGACCGCGCTTCTGCAGGGACCTTCAGGGCGGGTCCCACTTCCTCAGGTTCCTGAGGTGGGGGGGGGGGGGTTCCCTGACCTGGTACTGTACCAGATACCTCCTCTATTCTAGTACCTGACATCCGATGTCACTGATAAACTATTTCACACGCGCGCGCGCGCGCGCACACACACACACACACACACACACACACACACACACACACGCCTTGGTTGTCAGGGTGAGACCCAACAGCAATGTGGACTTGGCCCTTGAAACCTCCCTCAGGGCCCTCGCCTCTACCGGCAGGTGATTGGCTACAAGGCATTTCCTTACTGGTGTCATTGTACTGGTTTATCCCGGCAGAGCAACAGGTCGCCGTTTCACTCCGTAAAGGGCAGGTAAGTGACATTTATTGAAATACTATATTGCGGTATCTGTGGTGGTGATAATAGTTTTCCTTTTTACTGGGACCGAAAGGTGTGCGTATTATTGGTAACCCACGTCTGTCCACTCAGTCCAGCGAACTTATTTTCTGTTTTACTTTGAGCGCCAACAAAAGTTCGCCAAGTTTGTTGTTGGTGTTTGCTAACCCGATTACACGAGCCGTGTTGCCCTAAAATAAACGTGTTAAAGTGTTGAACCTCGTACTGTAAGTCTGACTGGACAGTTTCCACGGTGTGGGTTCACTGTAACGCAGCGTTACTGTAAACAGGCGACGTGCAAACAAGTCTCGCGTCATACAGCCGTTTTCGGCATTTCGTCACGTTATTGTCGTAACTTGAGGACAGGTTACTTTTGACCAGTAACGTAGTGTTGGATGTGTAACTAACCACACAGTCGTGCCCGTAACGCGCCTTCATGGGCGCCTTTCGAAGCGTTACACGTGAACAAGCCGGGTTGTATTATCCGTACTATGTCCCCGTTACATGTCCCCGTTACATTTAACAACCTGTGTCTAATCTCTGCCCCTCGCTGGTGTCAAGAAGGACAACCATGTCGGAGAATGAGGGCGACGCGGGGCAGCGCGGAGACTCCGTCGACGCCAGGCCCCTGTGGGGCACTAGGTAACTACAGCAGCCTACTCTAGTGTATCTAGAGAGGTAACTACAGCAGCCTCCTCTAGTGTATCTAGAGAGGTAACTACAGCAGCCTCCTCTAGTGTATCTAGAGAGGTAACTACAGCAGCCTCCTCTAGTGTATCTAGGGAGGTAACTACAGCAGCCTCCTCTAGTGTATCTAGGGAGGTAACTACAGCAGCCTCCTCTAGTGTATCTAGGGAGGTAACTACAGCAGCCTACTCTAGTGTATCTAGGGAGGTAACTACAGCAGCCTCCTCTAGTGTATCTAGAGAGGTAACTACAGCAGCCTCCTCTAGTGTATCTAGAGAGGTAACTACAGCAGCCTCCTCTAGTGTATCTAGGGAGGTAACTACAGCAGGCCTCCTCTAGTGTATCTAGGGAGGTAACTACAGCAGGCCTCCTCTAGTGTATCTAGGGAGGTAACTACAGCGGCCTCCTCTAGTGTATCTAGAGAGGTAACTACAGCAGCCTCCTCTAGTGTATCTAGGGAGGTAACTACAGCAGCCTCCTCTAGTGTATCTAGAGAGGTAACTACAGCAGCCTCCTCTAGTGTATCTAGAGAGGAAACTACAGCAGGCCTCCTCTAGTGTATCTAGAGAGGTAACTACAGCAGCCTCCTCTAGTGTATCTAGAGAGGTAACTACAGCAGCCTCCTCTAGTGTATCTAGGGAGGTAACTACAGCGGCCTCCTCTAGTGTATCTAGGGAGGAAACTACAGCGGCCTCCTCTAGTGTATCTAGAGAGGTAACTACAGCGGCCTCCTCTAGTGTATCTAGGGAGGTAACTACAGCGGCCTCCTCTAGTGTATCTAGAGAGGTAACTACAGCGGCCTCCTCTAGTGTATCTAGGGAGGTAACTACAGCAGCCTCCTCTAGTGTATCTAGGGAGGTAACTACAGCAGCCTCCTCTAGTGTATCTAGAGAGGTAACTACAGCAGCCTCCTCTAGTGTATCTAGAGAGGTAACTACAGCAGCCTCCTCTAGTGTATCTAGAGAGGTAACTACAGCAGCCTCCTCTAGTGTATCTAGGGAGGTAACTACAGCAGCCTCCTCTAGTGTATCTAGAGAGGAAACTACAGCGGCCTCCTCTAGTGTATCTAGAGAGGAAACTACAGCGGCCTCCTCTAGTGTATCTAGAGAGGTAACTACAGCGGCCTCCTCTAGTGTATCTAGAGAGGTAACTACAGCGGCCTCCTCTAGTGTATCTAGGGAGGTAACTACAGCGGCCTCCTCTAGTGTATCTAGGGAGGTAACTACAGCGGCCTCCTCTAGTGTATCTAGAGAGGTAACTACAGCGGCCTCCTCTAGTGTTTCTAGGGAGTTAACTACAGCGGCCTCCTCTAGTGTATCTAGGGAAGTAACTACAGCGGCCTCCTCTAGTGTATCTAGGGAGGTAACTACAGCGGCCTCCTCTAGTGTTTCTAGGGAGTTAACTACAGCGGCCTCCTCTAGTGTATCTAGAGAGGTAACTACAGCAGCCTCCTCTAGTGTATCTAGGGAGGTAACTACAGCAGCCTCCTCTAGTGTATCTAGGGAGGTAACTACAGCAGCCTCCTCTAGTGTATCTAGAGAGGTAACTACAGCAGCCTCCTCTAGTGTATCTAGAGAGGTAACTACAGCAGCCTCCTCTAGTGTATCTAGGGAGGTAACTACAGCAGCCTCCTCTAGTGTATCTAGGGAGGTAACTACAGCAGCCTCCTCTAGTGTATCTAGAGAGGTAACTACAGCAGCCTCCTCTAGTGTATCTAGAGAGGTAACTACAGCAGCCTCCTCTAGTGTATCTAGGGAGGTAACTACAGCGGCCTCCTCTAGTGTATCTAGGGAGGTAACTACAGCGGCCTCCTCTAGTGTATCTAGAGAGGTAACTACAGCAGCCTCCTCTAGTGTATCTAGGGAGGTAACTACAGCAGCCTCCTCTAGTGTATCTAGAGAGGTAACTACAGCAGCCTCCTCTAGTGTATCTAGAGAGGAAACTACAGCAGCCTCCTCTAGTGTATCTAGGGAGGTAACTACAGCAGCCTCCTCTAGTGTATCTAGAGAGGTAACTACAGCAGCCTCCTCTAGTGTATCTAGGGAGGTAACTACAGCGGCCTCCTCTAGTGTATCTAGGGAGGTAACTACAGCGGCCTCCTCTAGTGTATCTAGAGAGGTAACTACAGCGGCCTCCTCTAGTGTATCTAGGGAGGTAACTACAGCGGCCTCCTCTAGTGTATCTAGAGAGGTAACTACAGCGGCCTCCTCTAGTGTATCTAGGGAGGTAACTACAGCGGCCTCCTCTAGTGTATCTAGGGAGGTAACTACAGCAGCCTCCTCTAGTGTATCTAGAGAGGTAACTACAGCAGCCTCCTCTAGTGTATCTAGAGAGGTAACTACAGCAGCCTCCTCTAGTGTATCTAGAGAGGTAACTACAGCAGCCTCCTCTAGTGTATCTAGGGAGGTAACTACAGCAGCCTCCTCTAGTGTATCTAGAGAGGAAACTACAGCAGCCTCCTCTAGTGTATCTAGAGAGGAAACTACAGCGGCCTCCTCTAGTGTATCTAGAGAGGTAACTACAGCGGCCTCCTCTAGTGTATCTAGAGAGGTAACTACAGCGGCCTCCTCTAGTGTATCTAGGGAGGTAACTACAGCAGCCTCCTCTAGTGTATCTAGAGAGGTAACTACAGCGGCCTCCTCTAGTGTATCTAGGGAGGTAACTACAGCGGCCTCCTCTAGTGTTTCTAGGGAGTTAACTACAGCGGCCTCCTCTAGTGTATCTAGGGAAGTAACTACAGCAGGCCTCCTCTAGTGTATCTAGGGAGGTAACTACAGCGGCCTCCTCTAGTGTTTCTAGGGAGTTAACTACAGCGGCCTCCTCTAGTGTATCTAGGGAAGTAACTACAGTGGCCTCCTCTAGTGTATCTAGGGAAGTAACTACAGTGGCCTCCTCTAGTGTATCTAGAGAGGTAACTACAGCGGCCTCCTCTAGTGTATCTAGAGTAGGATGGAGGACGAGGTGGATGTGGTTGTCAGGTCCTCAAAGAGTACATCCCTTTCTCACATACAGCTGTTGTCCAGCTGTGGCTGAGGTGTCTCTGTTTCAGGATGGGGATCAATGTGACACAAGGCAGCATCACTCAGAGAGGTTCGGAGCTTATTCAGATACATAAAGTCGCTCTCTCTGTTTAGAGTGAGAGAATCACACCCACTGTATGAAAGAGAGAAGATACAGACAGTTAAGTCTGTGTAAACCAAAAGTAAATGTGTTTAAATGTGAGTGTGTCACACTTTAGAATGTGTTGTTGACCCCCCCAGCCAAATGTGAGTGATTTAAAGCATGTGAAAAGACAAGTATGCACTCGCATGCATTCATTTAACAAGGAATATCAGGTACTTCCTTCAACTTGAACAACAAGTCGGACTGTACCACGTTGGCCTTCCTTTCTAGATGAGTAGTACCCTGTTCTTTGTGATTGCTTGATCTATGCGCTCAAATTCATCGTGGCATTCAGGGCTTCTGTAAGCCATTAATGTGTGTTTCTACATGTGTGTTGGCGGTATGTTACAGAGTAACATGTAACATACCGACTCTGTTTGCACATCCCTGGTATGTGTTTTTCCACACGTCATCTTTTGTGTTTAGGCCATCCGAGGCTCCGGACGCGACTAACAAGTCGGGGGGGAAAAAAGCTAAGCCAGGGGCTAAAGCCGTGCCTGCGGACCCCTACCGCTACAGAATGGACTACCCCAACATGGGAACCTGCGTGATCATCAACAACAAGAACTTCCATCCGCGCACGGGTAAAGCCCCCCATTAAACATTGTATCTCCTCACACAAAGACACAGTGAGTGGGCTCACACTTGGCCTTGGAAGTGCATCTTGGGAGACCAGATTATAGCAATACAGTGACACAGACAGACAGGTGTGTCCTGTGGCACATTAAGGTGGGATTACAGTGTGTATTGGGATGCGTGGTCAGTATGACCGCATTGTGAATGCATTTCCGTCTCGTATTCCAGGACACAAAAAAGTCTAAATGAGTACAAAGCAGTTCAGCATTTTAAATGACTAAATGTTCATGTTATTACTGTAACCGCCCATCTGCATCTTGTTCACTTGACTGTTAATAAAATGCATTAGATTGATTATGATGAGGCCAGACAACACTCCATTACCTAAAAGCTGTGTGTGTGTGTGTGTGTGTGTGTGTGTGTGTGTGTGTGTGTGTGTGTGTGTGTGTGTGTGTGTGTGTGTGTGTGTGTGTGTGTGTGTGTGTGTGTGTGTGTGTCCCCCCTCATGTCTCCCCCCCAGGCATGGGTCTTCGTAATGGGACAGACTTGGACGCGGCAAGCGCTATGCAGACCTTCTCCAAACTAGGCTACAAGATGAAGATGGCCAACGACCAGACGGTGGCACAGTTACAAAGTCTGCTCTACAATGGTACAGTGGAAACATTGTGCAGGGCCCAAACTGAATCAAAGTTTTACGAAGAATTCCGCTTTGCCATTTAAAAAAACGGAACACACCCATGTCCGCTGAACATCTGTAGATGTTCTGTAGACGAACGGACCGAACAGACAACACACGCTATCATACCTTCCTCAAACTTGCGGCCATTATTCACTTATATATTTTGCTATAAGTGTAATTACTTATTATTAATTATCGTTTGCTTTTTGAGACAAAAACGCTTCAAAATGTGGGATAACATCAAATAAATTACAGCCATAGCCCATGAAAACGAATGTGCTCCTATGTAGGCCTATAAACAAATGGATAAATAAATAGGCTGTAGCAGTAACTGTCGCAGTTTCAGTTAGAAGAGAGCGCTGTGAGGTACCAAACTAAATGTCCTTGTCAGAGTACATAGTAAGTAATAATAATGCATAATGAATAATGTTGGATTACTATTTCTACTATTTCATGGGCTATTTGGGATTTTTGGGGTAATGCATATATAGCCCAACAAAAAAAAACAAGCATTCGAATACTGATTTGGACTTCGATTACCATGTACCTAGTGAGTATAATGTGTGTTCAAGATCAAGATGGCGGGCCTGTTCAGACTCATTCAGTCATTTATAAACACAAACACCAATGCGACTGAACAGGCTCCATCTTGTCCCCCCGCCAGTGTCCCAGGAGGACCACAGTGACTCTGCCTCCTTTGTGTGCGTGCTGCTGAGTCACGGCGACGAGGGGATCTTCTACGGGACGGACGCCTTCGTGCCACTCAAGACGCTGACTGAATTGTTCCGCGGCGACCGCTGCCGGACTCTGGTGGCCAAGCCCAAACTCTTTTTCATACAGGTGGGCTTTGAAAGCCAGCGCAGATATTATGCATGTCTGTGTTTCTGCATGCGTGTGTATTTATTTAGCGCTATAAGGTGCATGTTGTTGTTTACTTTTTATGGTAAAGGAGAATAGACTTTTCAAGTTTTATTATGGTGTATTTATCAATCATCACAGGTTTCATCGGACCAGACTACATTCTCCCAGTATTCAACTGGCTTGTCCAACTGTTGTGCAGCAAACTTTAAATGAGCTTCCTTGCTTTTTTTCAGCAATGGGGTCTTGCGTGGTGAGCGTGCATACAGGCCATGGTGGTGGAGTGCATTACTCACTGTTTTCCTTGAGACAAAAGTACCTGCTAATTCCAGGTCTTTTTGAAGCTCAACACAGGTGGTTCTTGGCTCTTGGACAACTCTTCTGATTATTCTTCGCACTCCTGTCTGAAATCTTGCGAGGAGCACCTGTTCGAGGCAAATTTATGGTGAAATGATTGGCTTTCCACTTGCGTATTATGGCTCCAACAGTGCTCACTGGAACATTTGGAAGCTTAGATATGCGCCTGTAACCAATGCCATCGTTATGTTTTGCAACAATTAGTTTGCGAAGGTCTTGAGACGGCTCTCTGCTCTCACCCATCATGAGTGTCTTGAGTGACACCTGAGACCTTTTTTTTTTTGTAGGCCTCAATTGGCACTGAACCAGCTGATATTAATTTGCACTAATAAGGGGCTGGATTGCGGTTTAATTACTGATAGAGTTCAGCTGTTGTCTTGGCTGTCCATGCCTTTTTGCACCTCCCCTTCTCCATGTGTTCAATACGTATCCCCTGTGGCATTTCACATTATTACACATGACTTCATTTCTGAGCTTATTTGTTTTAGTTTCTTTGTATGTATGGATTACTTGAGTTGTTACCAACATCTGGTGAAAATGTCATGTCAATAGAACCTTTGGAAATATATGTAGTGAGAAAAATGGTGACGTGTTCAATAATTATTGCAGCCGCTGTGTGTGTATGTATGTGTGTATATATATATATATATATATATATATGTATGTATGTATGTATGTATGTATGTATGTATGTATGTATGTATGTATACATACATACACACACACAAAATAATACATTCCATTAAATAATACATTCCGTTAAACACTGCCGTTTGAAGACAAAGCTATGGTACTCAAAACTAGTTGTCATTTATGATTTACACACATTTATCACTCCCCACTGCCTTATTTCTGCTAGGCATGCCGTGGCACAGAGTTGGATGGCGGCATTGAAATGGACAGTGTCAGCCACCAATCATCAGCTAAGATTCCCGTGGAGGCGGACTTCTTGTATGCCTACTCAACAGCGCCAGGTAATCAGTAATTGCTGCTGATGTGATCATGATGTGGTCGGTCATATGCCAATTGCTGTCCTTCATTGGCACAAACAACATATATCCTACAATATTCCCTTATGTATCCATTATTGTGTCATTACTGCCCATTTAATTGTAGCCTGTGTTCAAAGACTTGTCCATACCAAATAGTTATTAGCTATGGTATTTGTCCAAACAAATACCTTGGTGTCAGATAATCTTTAAAACTAGAACTATTATAGCTGGCAACGCCTCCAATGTTAATGCCCATAGTAATCAGAAATGAGGCTTTGTTCAACAACAAAGAAAATCTGAAATGGGTTGATGTTTTCCATCGCTTCTTCTCCATCCCTAATGTAGTGCCTTCTGGGTCGAAGTTTGCCTAATGGTTCTATGCGGCTCAAATTGAATAGAGTAGAATTTGTATTTATTTTTTGGGTTGTGTCTTTGTAACGTGTGTGAAAGGTGCTATATATAAAATTATTATTATCATCAATTAGGGCTGGGTAGGGGTGTCACGATTTCGATTTTAAAACAAAATCAATCGAAATGATCTTCTGAAAGTCTGTCATCTAGTGGCTCTTATTGATGACAGTATGTCATCTGTCATCGGTCTGTCATCTAGTGGCTCTTATTTTTGTTGTTGTATTAAAGTTATTTCACCAATTTGGTGAAAAGTTTTTGTTATATTTTAAATAAATTATTTAAATGTTACCATATGGCCTTAGTGTGGTACATTCCTAAAGAAATGTAGTGGTTATATCACACATACCATCTTTTTTAACTTGTATCTTTTTAAGAATTTGAAGTTGTCAGGGCATAAAACCAATGATCTGTTGATCTTTACCAATCAAGACTCGATAGTCTAACAATGGCATAGCTGTCAGTGCTGAATTTTTTTTAACACAAAAACAAGATCAAGAGCCACTACATGACAGCCCCACAAACACAGCTTAAAAAAAAATATATATATACACACATGCTTTTTTTAAAATCGTCTTTTAATTGTTTGTTTAAATCGAGTATCGAATCGTCACCTTAAAATCGAATTGTGAATTTGGAGAATCGTGACACCCCTAGGGCTGAGTGATATGGTCAAAATCTTCTATCCCGATAATTATATATTTCACAATATAGCATTTTTTTCTGGTAATTCAAACAATAGTCTATTAAACATAACCACATGGTAAAGCCTATTTTTGTATACTCCTGTGGGAATTAATTCATTAAATACTTGACAAATGAAAAGTATTTTCTCATTATCTTCATTTACTGTAATGCAGCCTTTAAAACCATGAAAAGATAACTGTAGCAGTGGACTCTAACCACACACCACATCAGTGGCTTTTGCTGGGGCCCTCCGAGACAGGACACGGGTAGATGTCGGTTGAAGTATGCGTTTATTGGAGATGGCAAGATGGTATATGCCGTGCAGATGTAACGTGCTGTTATGACAGTGTCTCTCTCCTGAGTGTGTGTGTGTGTGTGTGGTGATAGCTGGTTTATCCTGGGTGCCATGATTGCTCTGCACCACAGGTGTGCAGCCCCACCCAGCACAGAGTCCAATCAATCTGACTCAGGTCAGATGAGGCTGTAAACCAGCTATCAACCACACACACTCCACATACACACACTCCACAACAACACTTATGCCATATCACAATATTACGATATTTAAAATCTAAGACGATATTTAGTCTCATATCACAATATCGATTAATTATCGATGTATTACCCAGCCCTATCAGCAATACCAATTCCTATCTAGCTAAAATGGCGCCACGGATGGCTGCTTCTGTGTTCCGGTGTGCATTTTGTCTTTTTTTGTTTGTAAACATGCTACATGTTCTGTATATACTCTTTTCTCTACATATTCTTTATATATTTTACATATTGTCTTATGGTAAATGTTTCTATTTTATATTTGTTTCTTGACTCACAGTACTTGTGGCTTACTCTTTCTTTCTATTTTATATTTCTGTTTCTTTCCTTTGTTTATTATTATTGTATTGGCAATAAAGTCAATTCTGATTCTGAATGTCCTGGGGTGGATTGAGTCATGGGTGGATGGTGTTTGGCTGCAGTCAAAGTTACAGGGGATTAATATTAAAAAACGATACAAATCTGTACTGAACTGTATTGGCCTGCCTTGTGATCTCCCACCAGGCTACTACTCGTGGAGGAACACATCCAACGGCTCTTGGTTCATGCAGGCGCTGTGTGAGATGCTGCAGCACTACAGCAGCAAACTGGAGCTGATGCAGATCATGACGCGGGTCAACCAAAAGGTGGCGCTGGATTTCGAGTCGGCCTCCAGCACGCCAGGCTTCAGTGAAAAGAAGCAGATCCCGTGCATCGTCTCCATGTTGACCAAGGACTTCTACTTTCCCTAGATTAGATTCTCTGTGGCTCAACATCCATGTCGTTTTCATACATGATTAGTGTGTCAACACCAAATGGAGTCCGTATTTTAACTGTTGTGGCGAAGTGATTGTGGATTCAACCACTAGTGCTGAGAAAAATCTTTGCTGGGTTTTTGTTTGCTACGATGAATATCTTGGCTGTCCTTGGTGTGGATGGGAGCTGCTGGGTGTGCTATCCATTTGGTTGAAACTGTGTTTATCTCAGGCGTTGATATACTTGTATACATACTTAAATTCACATATACAGTGAGTAACCGTTGTTGCATGACGGTGGATTCAGGGCCACCGAGGTGTTTGAGATTTAAGCTGGGGCCAACTTTGGAGCACAAGAGCGGGATCACTTATTTTATATTGAATTTCTAGATTATTTGAGCATTGATCGTTTTTTGCTATGGGGGAAATTGTATCTTGTATTCACTCGAAAGGTGTATTCCCTCTGAAGTGAATACAAGTCATTTAAATGTTCAACAACCAGTATTGCGCTTGACTAATATTTGTTGTGTTGTTTTATAGGGCAATGTATAGAAATTGTAGGTTTAAAGAACTATTCTTTTTGCTCAGTTTTTAGTAGCGAATGATTTAATAGCAAGGCAGTCCAAACAGTCATACACTTTCACACAAAACTAGCATTTAAATGTTTTTAATGAAAAGACTAAATAAAAAGCGACACAGAGGGACGCATGACATCAGTATTTTCACAACTAATGAAACCTAACCTTTTTCAACTATCCAACTAATTTGTCCATTACATCCTCTGAGTTTACATACAGTAAATATAAACTGTTACCATTTATTGAGGAGCATCATCCTCATGGTCTTGCGTCCTCATACAGGATACAAACATTTAATGTTTGGTCGTTTTCCCCAGCGGCCACTAGATGGGGCGCTGCGCCCTCAAAACTAGTAGTGAGTCAGCAAACAGACCTCTTCCAACGTCATGGCGACATGTTTGTCAAGGCGACTCGAAGCTAACCGAAACATTGTTCTTAAGTTAAAACACTGGTTATCGGTTTTCTTAAGTCTCGTTGAAATATGAGTCACCCACTCAACGTCAAGGTTGCTGGTTTCGTTTCCAGCAGCAGTAGGGCAGAAGAGGAGGGGTGTGTGTGTGTGTGCGCGCACGCGCGCGGCCAGGATTGAGGAAATGAAAATGAAATCGGGCGGGTTGTTTTCATCTCAACGGAGCGGAGCCGCGCAGGCGCACTGAGGGACTTCCGCGAAGCAGCAGCGAACGACAGCGGCGCACGAGAGCCAGTGGGGATTTCCAGGCTCGAGCCCCCGCTCGTCGATCCCACTTGTTTTGGTTTCGTTCTGGCGAGAAACAGAAAATTACAACATGGCTCCGTTTTGCGTTTCTTTGTAAAAAAAAAAAAAAAAAACCGGGGACCGAGTCCAATAACAGCGAGCCGCCTCGCCGCCGTCCGCGACGCCGACTTTGATAAGGAAAAAAACGGGGACGCGGCTCTCGCTCGGTGCAAAGTGTGTGAAGCCAACGGGCGACAAACTTAACAGGTAAGACTTTTATTTCCGCATGCTTGTTGCAGTCCGCCAGCCCGGAGGCTGAGCGAGGATCATAGCGAAAGTGTGCTTCGTTGCTCGCAGTCATTGTTTGATCGCAGCACTTCCCAGATAGGTAGCACATCTATTTTCACTTTTGCTTGTCTTGACTTGACGTGGTCGTAGACGGATGGGAAAACGGCTTGACTTTACGACTCGCCCCGGGCTAACATGCTACCGCCAGTACTGGGTCACGGGTAATGGAGGGGGAGGGTGGTTTGGTGGCTGAATGCCTTTTGTTGGTCTTTACGGAATTGAGTTTCACGTTCATAAATCACACACATGTCTGTCGGTGTCGGTGTGTGTGATGCGGACCGCGGGGACAGCCATGCTACACTGCAGGTATTCACCCCGATCGGATGAAGAGGATCGTGAACTTGCACACTTTACGTTTTGTTTTCTACACGACGTGACATTTCGACGTGATATATTGATATATTGCGTGTTTGGTTTTAACCGTGCTGGCGGAAACCCCCTTTTTGGACGGAAACGTAAGCTACGTTTCCCAGTCCCACCAGATCTGCGTGGACCCATAAATAACAACTGGCCACCGGACGTGTTAATGGGATCAACCCAGGACCCCGCAGTGTGTGGCTGTAGGGCCTAACCTCACAGTGTGGACACCATACTACTGGGACTTTATCTGAGCAAGTGCTGTGTGTGTGTGTGTGTGTGTGTGTGTCTAGGTTTGTAGTTAGATGTGTTATTACCCCCACAGCCAATCAGGTGCATATGCGGAGTATTGGTTTAATGACCAGAACGAGATATGGCCCTCCTGGGTTTATATTTAACAACACAAATTGCACTTTGATACGGTCTCTATGCACTATTTATTTATTTATTTATATATATATTTTTTATTATATTTATGTATTTATTGCCAGAGCACCAATGCCTTATACCATCAGTTAGTATTTGATATGTTACAGAGAGGCAAGCCACTAGTTTCAGTTGTGGTCAACAGTTAAAACGGCGGCTGTAGTGCAGTAACAACTGAATGGTGTAACCTTTATGTGTGTAAAAGTTCACACTACATTGTACAACCTTAATGTTCAATGCAAATGGATATCAATGGGAACCGTCTAGCTGTATACTGTAGATTATGAGAAAAGTTAATTCCTTCATTTTTTCCCAATATTATTTAATAGTTTTTGGCGATTATATGACCAGTATGCTTGATGATGACTTTAATAAATCTCCAAAATGATCAGAAATGTGATTAGAGAATGCAATGCACGGTTTCCAATGGTTTTCGTGTCTCTCTTAGCTGTTGAAATGAGCTGAGGATCACTTTGGTGGACCAGTGTGTTTCATTGTTTTTGAGGACATTAGACAGCACACTATATTCCATTCATACAATGTTATTCTGTTGATCACTGCCATATTTCCCTGCATATTATGTATGTATACTTAGTGTTTCAATTACTTCAGTATAGTTTGAATGAGGAAAAACAACTTTTATCTGAATCCTTGGTTAAATATATTAAAACATAGGTGAATCACAATTTATTATGAGGTGTTGTCATTAATATATTATGGTTATTATAGTGTCAATATCAAGACAATAGACAAATAGACACACACACATTCTTACGTGTGTGTGTGTGTGTGTGTGTGTGTGTGTGTGTGTGTGTGTGTGTGTGTGTGTGTGTGTGTGTGTGTGTGTGTGTGTGTGTGTGTGTGTGTGTGTGTGTGTGTGTGTAGGCCACCATGCCAGTGGAGCGTATGCGTATGCGGCCTTGGCTAGAAGAGCAGATCAACTCCTGTCAGATTCCAGGACTGAAGTGGGTCAACAAGGTGAGTGTACACACACACACACACACACACACACACACACACACACACACACACACACACACGCACAAAGTGGGTTTGCATCATAAGGCGAGTGCAAAATGTATGGAGAACAATGCTTTCAGTAAGACTCACCCCATTTACTATAACAGTTGATCTTCTTTTAGTTCTGCTGTATTTGTACCGACTGAAGACATAGGCATTTCATGCTGCTGAATTATATGGTTACAGTTAAAGGTTTTCGGCAGGGAGCTAGATTTGAAAAGTTAGTATGCCTTGTTCTTTGTAAGAAGGAACCTTTTGTCCATTTTTTTCCATGGGGATATCTAAATATGTTTTGTTAAAAGGCCATGTGAGCATTGTGATACTGAAAGCATCTGCCTCTAAGCAGATAAATGCTCTGTTGAATAGATAGCAGGTAAGCAGAGGCTGACGTCAACTGTGTGTGTGATTCATTTATATAGGAAAGGAAAACCTTCCAGATCCCGTGGATGCACGCGGCACGCCATGGGTGGGATCTGCAGAAGGACGCACCACTCTTCATGAAATGGGCCATACATACCGGTAAGGGAAAGTACCCCACACAGTGCTAGCGCTTTTTTCAGTGAAAATGAAAATTGTGATGCAAAAATGATCATTCCCATAGTGAATCATATCGCAATCGCAATACCTGTCAAAATAATTGCAATATGATTTTACCATATCTTTCAGCAATACTACCTATTCAACATATGTTACTGCACCATCTAAAAGATCCAAAGAAAATTACAAAATCAACAAGAAAATATACAAAAATGACCTTCAGGCCTTTCTATATCAATTAAGCTGATGGTTTTATGAAGTTGTTAGTAGGAATGTTCCTAGCGACTAATTTCCCTGATGTTAAAATGGAAGTTTTGTAAACGACTAGTCGACTAGTCTAAAAGTAAGAAAACTCAGAAAACGTTGCCGATTTTAATCTATAAGGCCAAACATTGTCTGAAAATTGGGTGTATTTTAACAGCCATTTTAAATGCTTAATCACGTTTTTCAATAAACAAACTTTCATTATGACCATTGCACATTATCAGACAAAACATGACCCACCAACTCACTAAATAAAACTTGGCGCTCTGGAGCGACTAGTAGAACAGGTATTTAAATGAAGTAATGAAAAGCCCAACTGATCGCAAACGGCAGCGCACCTGACATGACCACAATTACTGACTGGGGTGGAGAGCGCTGTTGAGAATTTTGAACCAGATTAAATTAAATTATTAAATAAATGATTAGATATTTTGGGAAACTACACTTTGTTTAACGTTGGTTAATTAGGCCTCTTAAAAGCATGGTGTATTTCTTATATGCATATTCTATCAATAGTGCATGGCATGCTTCTGTGGTTTATGCAGGCCTATCGGCAGAAATGCTTTTCTCAGAGAGAAAAAAAAGTGTTTAACAGACTACTATTTCTGGTGCCGACTGCCAAGTGCAGCAACGGCTAGTCGTTTAGTCGCCTAGTCATGCACATCCCTAGTTGCTAGCTAGGTATGTAGAAATTGTGAGTTTATAAACTGTGTGTGTGTCTGTGTGTCAGGTAAGTATGACCCGGGTGTGGACCGCCCGGACCCCAAGACGTGGAAGGCCAACTTCCGCTGTGCGGTTAACAGCCTGCCGGACATGGAGGAGGTGAAGGATAAGAGCATCAAGAAGGGCACCAACGCTTTCAGGGTCTACAAGATGCTCTCCGCCTCGGAGAGGCTCTACAAGAAAGGTCAGCCAGGTTACCAGTCCGCTACTTTAAGGGTTAGAGTTGGAGTTTCTCTCACAATTCACGAGTAGGTTTGCTATATTGTGCAGTGCTATCTGATTGGTTTTTGAAGTGTGTGTTTGTCGTGTGTGTGTGTGTGTGTATTTGACAACATAGGGAAGAAGAAGAAGGATGGGAGACCCAAGGGAGGTAAAGAAGGAGACTTGAAGGTAAGACTTAACACACCCTGCAGAGTACTGCTTCATACGCATGTTCGGGAAAAAATACGGTCTACAAAATATGTCCTATCTGGATGAATGGAGAAGGCAAATCCCGGTTTGCCAGATGTTTTGAGTACTCCAGGAGAGTGCAACGGTTCCCCCCCCTAAATAAATAGGTGTGCCGCTGATCTTTCCTCTTACAATAAAAACACGTCTGGAAGTCATGGTGATATTGATCCCTTCGTCACAAGGTAGAGGAGGTGGAAGGGGAAGCAACCCTGCCAGTCATCAAGAGGGAGGTCTATGAGGAGGACGGCAGTGAGCTGTACAGCACTTTGGGTGAGGAGGAGCCCTTGTTTTGAGCCCCAGTTATGGTCCGTAGATGCACGTTTTCACTAGGGAAACGGCTGCTTTTGCCTGGCCCCTGTTTAATGATTGCCTCATCTAAAAATGGCATTCTAAACGGATGAGGGACTGTTGAGGCAAGTCATTTTGACTTCCCTTTTTTGGTCAAACTACTTTTTTACGGCCAATGATGGAAGGGATTGCATTTCTATGGTTGAATATGACAAATGTACTGGATTGCGCTATTAATGCACGTAGTGAACGGCCCTAACCGTCATACAGTTAATTATGCAGAAGGCATCCTTTTCCTAATGCCTGATCCATAACTGGCTTCATGTACCATGTCCACTTGCAGGTAATCACAATACAATAGAGGACCATGTGATTACCAGCGAGCAGCTGCCATTCGTCTGTCAGACAATCGAAGTGACCACTGAGAACGAAGAGCAGATGGTCAGCTCCTCCCACTCTTACCCGCTCCAGATCTCGCCCGTGTCTTCATACTGTGGTGAGACACACACACACACACACACACACACGCAAGACATAAACAAACAAATCTCTCCTGGTTATAAACAGTCAGATGTGCACCCCCCAGGGGGCGGATTCACAAAAGTTATGAAAAACTCCTATTCACCAAAAGATATCTTAAGTATGTTCGTATCCTGCTTCCTCGATAATTTCTTAGTACATTTCTTCTCAATTGTATTCTTAACTATAAGACAACAGTTTCTCTTTAGATGTCACATTAAGAAGTTATGCCTTTCTTGTAACTGGTAATATTGATTTTATAGTTTTAATTATTTACCATATTATGTCATTGTAAGGTGTTGCTACTTTTTGTATGATAATATTATTATAATATAGAACAAGACATAGGCCTAGGCTACTAGACGCTATGCTAACTATGCAATGAATTTATCACTATTCAGGATTTTACTTATTTAGCCTACTAGAGATTACTAATGATTGATTTACAGTTTTTCATACACATGGCCTAAAAGTGAGACTACTTAAAAAAAGGTTAGTGATTATGTAATAAAACTAGAAAATCAATTATCTGCAGAAAATGTAGTGAGTCGTGTATTTTAAAATACGCTTAAACATACAGTATGTTAATAAAGCAAGATTGTTTAAGATGTATAAAAATGTTGAATATCTGAACTCATGAAAATATTTGAATTGAGTTCAAAAGTTAAAAGTCTGAATGGAGTATGCATAACAGTATAAAGATACAAACCATTTTAATAATAGCTAAACTAAAGTGATACAATTTGAGCCTAGTAGTATTATAAGTATTAGTATGATGTATGAAGTAATAGACGTAGTAGTATAAGCATGATAAGTAATAGAAGTAGTATGATAGGCCTATTAGTATGATAAGTAGGACTGTACCCGACCCGAATTTTCCGATTCGCTAGTTCAGTTCATTATTCACTGATTCGTGGTTTAAAAAATAAAAACATTTTCCAGTTTTACACGCAGGTTACGGAAGATTAACATTACACAAGAACCAATGTTAAAAATAAAAGATAGATATTCAATAAATATTCACGCTCTGCAATTAAGCGATCTAAAGCCGGAAGCGAAAGGCACACTCCAACGGCCCAACGTGGGTCTAGCATTGTTAACGGCTGGAACCTGACTGGGGATCAACACTCTTTTTGCCCTCTCTTTCTTTAACGCCATTGTTTCGGCTTTTCAGTTTTCAGTTAACTTCACTAGACCCACCACAGATTGTCCCATTAGTTCATTGCTTAAGACCGCTTTATCACAGTATCTTTCCAACTTTAACTCGGTTTGCCAAGTGCAATACAGGATGGATCAACTAACAGGTAAGACTTATAGTTTTGTTGATTTGTTATGTCCTTGTGTTGCATACAAAACAGGACTGTGCATGTTAAGGTAACATGCACAGCTTGACCAGATCTTTTTACAATAATGGGTCAGATAGTTTTTTCGCCATTGCGGCAGGTTTTCGTTAGTTCGTTGAGTTTAGGTCACATAATGATATGGGTCATACTGTCTGAATCTGTGGATTGTTTGTATATGTAGCATGATGGTAAAAATAATCATTTTAGTAACATAGCCTACCTCATTGTGGTTGTGGAAATATACAAACAGCAATGCCTTGTATGAAGAACCTAGCCTCAAACCATAGCCTTGTTCCTCAAAAACTATAACTCGGACTACTATAAATTGGACAATGTCATGCTCAGTAGAAGTAGATAAACACGTAGAGGTCTAACATAATTGAAGGGACATTTGGTGTGAAATGGTGTAAAAGACGAGACTGTTGTGTCCTTGCAGACATGTCCACTTACCCCCATAGTGTATTGCAAATGAACTTGGCCTCTCCCACCATAGCTGGCTTTAGCCATGACCAATCCTTAAAAGATTTGACCAGTTTGCTAAGACTCCAGGTTAACTGTTATTGTCTATGTCTAGATGTAAATCAGATTTTTGTTCAATTGACCCCGTCGTGGTAAACACGCGTTCTGAAATTGGGCAATTGGCAAGCCGTTGACCACCGTCCATTCTATTTTCAAATGAGTGTTTACCAGCTCCCATAGCTGTATCTTAAGCCCCTTTTGTTCAGAATCAGAAGCGTGACGTGTTCATGCAAAGTGGCTGTGCATCGTATAAAACATGTTGTGTAACGCAGAATCAAAACGTCACACCCCTGTCCATCAATGCCGGTTCACCCTTTTTACACGCGTCGATTCGGCTCTGTGACTACATCCGCTTCCGGCACAAAGGCGGAACAACAATGCCCCCCCATGTACGTTTGATACAGAAGGCGAAGCAGAACAAAGGCGCAACATTTCCGCCTTGAAAGGGGCTTTTGTTTTGTCCAACACAAGTAATTGCATACAAACTGCCCTGGCTAGGTAGTTATCTCCAATAGTGCCCACAAATTCCACAAGGTTTGATTCTGTGTTTAAACACCACCGGCATGGTCACAGACTTTTTTCGCCCTCCGTGGTAGTCTTGAAAGTCTGTGAAATGGTGAATTTTGGATCAAACTGTGGATTTTTTATTGCTTCGACCCACCGGTTGCAAATGTCTGGCTCAGTGGGGAAAAAGTTAAATTTTTTGAATTTTTGATTTTGTTAAGTCTCGCAGAACTCAACTAATGACTTCATGTAAGAAATAATAAATGTAAGACATTCTTAAGAAAATAAAAAAGGAAAGGTTCCTGGGAAACTATTGAGAAATTGCAGTTAAGAACCTTCTTAGGAACCTCCTTAAGAACTGACTTAAGGTGCTTTTGTGAATCTGACCCCATTATTCCATTCAGTTAAATTTAGTTGTTTGTTGCAAAATGTGAAAACTGATTTGTGTGTGTGTGTGTGTGTGTGTGTGTGTGTGTGTGTGTGTGTGTGTGTGTGTGTGTGTGTGTGTGTGTGTGTGTGTGTGTGTGTGTGTGTGTGTGTGTGTGTGTGTGTGTGTGTGTTGGGTGGGGTTAAAGTAGACAGTTGTGTTTTATTGCTGGGTTATGGCAGTGTTTCCTGGCCTCAACACAAAGGTTGCGGAACCAACTGATAGATATAATAAACTTTAAGATGGATAGGGGCTGTGCAATAATTCTTCATTGTTCTTTTATTGTTCTTCAGTGCATATCATGTTAGCTTCTAATTTAACTTGTATAACTCAGGTATGTAATTTAATTAAACAATGACGATAGATCTGCCCTAAAATGTGATTTATGAGCAGATAGTGATATCTAAAGTTTTATTCTAAAGATTTGAGATAACTACAGAAACAAAAAAAAGTGATAAGCGAATGACGGAAATGTTTAAAATGTTTAAAAGTATTTAGAATGAAGTGCAATTTTACAAGCACAACATAGACAAAGCCATGGTTTATAGAATCATACGTATTTTATTTGTTCATATCATTTGTAATTCAACTAAGGGTGTGCTAATCCACTAGGATTGTTTGTTGCTTCTTTTCTTCATACCTTTGAACATTCAGCTCATTCAACTGTAAATAAAAATGTTTTTCACTCTGTTGTTTCAATAACCGGTTCTCTTTACCCACAGACAGCGACACAGATAGCTTGAACAGTGAGACAGAAGACGCTGGAGAGGTGGGACTCGTTTACACACATTTACATGCATGCACACACATACACACACACATGCACGCACGTCTACGCACATGCTAGAGAGAGAGAGAGAGTTGGAGTGAAAGAGAGATGGATGAATCATTAACTGATCTGATCCACAGATGAACAGGTTTTTACCTGTTGTACCTGTGGCCTGTGTGTGTGTGTGTGTGTGTGTGTGTGTGTGTGTGTGTGTGTGTGTGTGTGTGTGTGTGTGTGTGTGTGTGTGTGTGTGTGTGTGTGTGTGTGTGTGTGTGTGTGTGTGTGTGTGTGTGTGTGTGTGTGTGTGTGTGCGCGCCTGAGTACATGGACGCATACATGTGAGCAGGCATTCATGCATCCTGTTGTGGAAAGAGACAAAGAAGGAGGGGCTTTTCACAAACTGTAACTGTCAATCATTAACACACTGAGCTGGAGATAGCCATTTCCCTCTCTCTTTTTCTCTTTCTCTCTCGCTCTCGCTGTCTCTCCACACACAAATCTTTACCAATGTCGCACTATTGATTGATGTATACGTTTCTGTATTTGCACTTGTATCTCAGAATGTTTATCCCCCCCCATAAATTGATTACATTTGAACAGCTGGGCCAAGTAAATACACCACAGCCAAAGGAAAACAAAGATAAATATTTGTTTTTTTTGGACTGCACTGCATTGAACTATGCAAAAATGCATAAAGATGTAATGCCACTGATGGATTGTTGATAAAATGGTTTTGATAGAAACAGTTTGAGACGTAGCTGATGCAATGGCTGTGTCTCTGCGTGTCTCTGCAAGGATGCCTCCTAAATAGGTGACAAGCATAGGTCATATGACAGTAGGAAGCATATAAAACAAAAATAGGTACTTAGATTTGGCCAAAATTTCAGGGAAGTGTCAGATGGCTTTTTGGTCGGTGTAGGATATAAAAAAGAAAGACTAGCTTTATTCATTGTCCACCGCTAAGGTAATGTGCTCTCATCAAACAGGCTTTACCTGTTATTTTCAGGTCCTGTACCTGGGCTGAGAGTAGAAGCAAATTGTTCCTTGTTCCCTTTAATTGATGCCAGTGTCAACGGCTTCTGCATTCTTGCAGATAGGAACTTCTATAAAGGATTCTCTATAGGAAATAAACCACAGTCCAGATATTAAGTGTCATTTTTTGGACTACTAGGGCGTCAGTGGACCCTGGAGGAGAAACTACAGTTCTTCCATTCTCAGGATGCCGTCGTGCCCGCTGCCCAGCATGGCGAGCTTCATGGCAAACAAACCCAACCTGCGCATCACTACCATCCAAGACCCCAACCCGCTCATCAGTTACCATGCCGAAAAATGGTCGACACGCTACGTCAAGTCTAAGCCAGGGACGACCGGTCACGAGGTGCGCGCTAGCGTCATCATGAAGACCTCTGATGTCAATTCCTCCTGACCTCTGACCTGCAAACACGCGTTTTAGGTTCAAACAACAGCATAGGAAGGACATGGACACGTCTGTGGTCATTGTTGTTGTTTTTGTGAACACATCAGTGCGATGAAGGCGGAGGTTTGTAGAGGGCCCCGGGGCCACCTTCAGAAAGTGTTTGCTGCGGTCAGACCTCACGGTTCCACCCCGGGACCATGTCACTGTGGCGTCTCCGTTTTAGCCTGGGTGCAAAACGTGACTTGGGCCAAAGCGAAGGTGTGGGTTTCTAACAAGGGACTGAATGCAATATTCTATGTGAAATCAAGTGTCAGCTGGCAAATCAGCTCTGTTGGCGGCGGCATGCAGAAATGAATCGCAGGGATCATTTTTTTTCTTTTGTTTTTGACAGGGTGAATCATTTTAAAAAGGCCAAAAATGTACCCAGGTAGTAGGAAAGCCTTATTCTTTCTGTCCTTCGGTCAGGCTGTCTTTCTGTGAAGTTTGCCGACCATATCTAGAGCATTCACACGGAGACATTGATGGACGTAGATGAACAACCTAACAAGCTGGCTGACCTATTGGCTGTGATCACTTCTTTCTTCCCTCTCCTCCTTTCATGCTTTTACAAGATGTACATAGAAAATATATGTACCGATATATGTGTCTTTCAGATGCTTCTGCACCTTATGAACAGCACTTGTGTGTATGTGTATGTGTGTGCATAGAGGAAACAGACTAGACAAGCCTTATAGATTATTTGTGCCTTCAAAAATGGCTGTGCCTCTTGATGATTTTTTGTGACACCTGCACATACTATAGCAAGTAATACAGGAAAAACTACCCAAGCTGGCCACACATAGTTTGAGCTGCAGAAATAGCAGAGAAGCTATTTCATGGCTGGCTGGAAGGCTGGAGAAGATGACAGTAATTCCATGAAAAATGAGTTTGCTTGAATAATTATTAGTGTGTGTTTGAATGCAGGTTGTGATGTGTGATGGACAGGACAATATAACTGAACTTTGTTTTTTTTGTTGTATATAGCGTGGAAATGTGTTGGTTGTGGTGCAGTTGATACACTACACTGTATTGTGCTGTACCCACTAGTTGACCACTTTTTTTTTGTTTTTTAATCCCAAGCCCCCCATAAAAAACCTTTTGGACCCGTCTTCTCCCTCTAAAAGAAGCGAGCAAGTGATGAAATTGTATTGGGTAATGTTTCACAGTGACACAAGGAAAACGCTTGGGAATTATTTTGTTTGCCCTCTTGTGTGCATAATCAGTCGGTATATGAACATAACTTACAGAGGGTAATATAGGACAATGTGGTATTGATTACAAATGAACGTTTTGTCCTATTTAGACCAGTTAAAGTGGAAGTGAACCCCGTTCAGCTCCAATACGACCACGATGAGATTTAAAACTGCATTTTAGGCTAAGACTTCTAGGAAAGGGGGGGGGGACGTGTTATCTCCATGGTGACAATTTTTTAAAGATAGTATCGTCGTTGTGTATGAGCGATGTCATGTATGAAATGCACCACACACCGTGGGCCGTTATACTACAAGTGTCCGGGAAGCTTGGCCCTCTCTCGGACGCGGCCTTCAACATCCACCGCCGTCCAGACGGGGCTCTGTGCCTCGCCGCGGTGCCCCGCCGCCATCACGTTGAAGTGGCTCCGAAGAAGCACCTCGACGTGATGGAAAGAAATGTGACAAAAAAAAGTGACAAAATGGCATAGATTGCTGTGTTGTCAATCATAATTGCCACGTTTTAAACAAAAAGATTTTTGATATACTGTCCCTTTAATGCCATGTTTTAACAACTGCTGAAGTTAATGCTTTTCATAATTTTTCTCTTAACCTTTTAAAAGCTCATTGTCTACTTTTTTTACTTCACAACCGGCTAGCTAGGGCTATTGCTTTCATGGCAAATGTATGCTACTTTTTCTGAGTGGTAGATTTATACAGACTGTCCCATAGTTTTTCACTCCATGTTCCAAGTTTGACAGGTTTCTACATATTTATATTAAATTCAATTGAATATATTTCAGTTGAATGATTGATTTTTTTTAGCCCCCTTTTTTTTTAATCCACATGTTCCTCCTATGCTTGTCAATGTCTCGAATGAAATTAGGTCTGTCACATAAACGACAAAAGTGCACTTAAATCCTGAGCCCCTTTCCTGCATAACATTACATTATGTAAAAGCAAGTCCTTGTTAACCGAAAATGAACAGAGAATTTCATTTTTTATTTTATGTTTGAAAAGAAAGATTGAATGTGACTTGTATGAAATTGTAATTGTATTTCCTAGACTTAAATCTAGCTTTAAAAAAAGTGTTTTTGTCTCGTCAGCCTGCTTATACTTCCGTTTTTAGCCAGTTCTCTTCTTGCTGTCAGATGAAAATTCATAATCATACTCAATGTTTTAGATCACACGCCAGAAGCTCTCTATTTTACAATGTGTTCCAGTTGAGTGGTTCTTAAACATGTTCCTGGAAACGCATCCATTCTGTCAATATTTATATCAAAATAAATGATTGGAAATCCAATAATCCCCCCCCCCCCTCCCATTCACTGTAACTTCCTCAAGGACCATGTGTATGTGAGGCCTCGGTTAGGAAACACTGCCATCATGAAATAATCACTTGTATGGACAGCAAGAGGTTTTCACACAGCGCTGGCTCTGACTGTTTATACTCCGCCCAACAGTGTGGTTTCTATCTTACCTGTGGATCAACTACTAAATCACAATAAAGGACTTTTATTTATTCTTTTGTTGGTGTTAATGTGGATTGGGCTATATTTAGATCACTTTATACATTATACATGTTTGAGAGCACACCGCAAAAAAGGGACAGTGATCAGTCAATAAGTACAGTGTGCACAAAAACAACAGTATAAGCATTTGTGGATGTATGCTTTCAGCATGTGCACGTCTACCATGTCTTTAAAAACACTTCATTCAATTGACCTGATGTCAAATGCAAAGGATGATATTTTATTAATAAGAAAGACATGACATGAGCTAATTGCTGTTGTGTACATTTCTCAAACACAATCCAGGAAATGGTGGCATGCATTGACTTGCTCAGGCTGACTAGTGCGGTTTGGGTTACACCTTCAGTGTCTTTGTTGTTTACAGTTTCAGTACAGTTTGCTCTAAGATATAGCACCAAAAAAATACCCTGACAGCTGTTTCAGTTTCAGTTTCTGTTCTCTGTTCTGACTCATCTTCCTGTTTGTCTCCAGGTCTTAAGCAAATTGACTGGTTGCCTTGACAACTGCTTACCACAGATGCTATTAGTCGGAGCAAACTATGTAGGTCTACGTTTTTTTTTTTTTTTTAACTTTTCACTTCTCTACTTTTGCCTCCCTTCTCTTAATAGTCTCTCCTCAAATTAATACATGTTGTTTGTGCTGCTGTTGCACCAGCATGCCATGTCCCAAAATGATTAAGAACACAGACAAACTAATTGTAGAAGTTGATTGGCAAGGGTCACCTCAGACAGTATTGCACGTTTCTTTGATGTGCCTCCCCTTTGAAAGAAAATTACACATTTAACATGGCAGGGGCATAGGTCTATAAAGCTGATGACAAAAATTATGACAAAAACGAATTATTAGTATAATAACAATGGTGTTGGGACTTTCATACCATTATAACATTTATTAAAAGAGACAATATGTTTTGGAAATAAATATAAATCAGAAATATAAAAATGAATACATAAATACATGTAAACAGGGAGCACACAAATTATATACAACTACATGACACTTAAATTCTAGTAGTTTAAATAACTCAAACAATTACTCTAATTGGTTGAGTTATTTCATTAATTTCTTCATCAATACAAATGAAAACATGATGTTTTCCAGTTTCGTCTTACCTGTAAAAGTAAAATCCCTTTGGCGCGTGGCCAGTCGTGCAGCGCCACCTGGTGCAGACTGGGAGACTGGAACAACAGCGTAGACATCGAAACAATGTCCAACAGAACCGTAGGCCGACACGGTGAAAGCTGCTGGGATGTCTTCTGGTGTGGTTATATTATGTCAATGAAAAAATGGGACAATATATCAGACTTCAATAAACACAAGCAGAATCCAGAAGGCAATTCTGTTAAAAATGGCATTTCCGTCAACATATGACGCTCATGTCGTTGCGCAAATGTGTGTGGTAGCGAAAAGTCAATAGAAGATGCTTTTATTTGCTTTCGGGGGGAAAATGTATGACCCAATGTTCTGCATTTGTTCGTTGAGGTACATTATATTTGCAGATGGGCGGAGTATGGTCCTAATCCGTGTTGTTTTGTTATTAGATTACAACAAACCCCCGTCCTTCCGGGTCGTTGCGGTACGTAAAACCAGCGCATCGCATGCTGCTAGCGGCGCCGCGGATTGGCTGACACCGCTTCACGTGCGTGGAGATTTGGCAGTCAGCTGGCTGACAGAACAACAATATAGAAAAACAGCTTTCTGATGGTCTGAACCGGTCATGTCGCTGTTGCTGTTATTCATAGACCGTGGTCGAAAAACATAAAAGCAATTGTACCTCAAATTCGGACACATTTGTTGTGACTGGAACCACGTTTCACGATAGGTAAGTTGGTTAATACATTAGCCAAAGATGCCTCGGTTGCTTAGCAGGTCGCTAGGTAGTCGCTTCGTGTAAATGTATTCCAGTCGTAGCCGACCAGAATCCTCACTAATACCGAGTATCCTCACTAATTGCTCATTGTCTTCTGTTTTACAACATACATCGGTACAATTAACAAGCTAATGCTAACTACATAGGTTAGCTTTTTATTCCCTATCTCCCCCTCTGTCTCTCTCTCTCTGTCTCGCTCTCTTCAAGATGGTTAGCAACAGTCGCTAAGTTACCCCTCCGTTCGGTTGTCTCCAAGGTGACGGTGGTCGGGGCAGCTCGTCCATCCAGCGGACGGCCACGCTGGGAGGTCTAGACCCGTGTTTTGTGAAGGGATCGCACGGTGGACGGATGACTGGATGTGGATGAACCGCGGCGGTTGCGTGTGAGCGGTCCCGGTCGGACGCTACAAGGAGCCGGGAGAGGTTGCGTGGCGGTGCGGTGAGGAGATGTGTGAGCTGGGATGCCTCTTTATAGGATCAGCTGTGTAGCCGTCGAGGGTGTACTACTACTACACAAGTACACACAGTATACCTCTTCCACTGGACTCGCGTACCCTTGTTTGAGCCGAACTACCAGTGACCCATATATGGATGGTGGCTGCGCATTATGCCCACCTCCTCTGCAACCCATGCACCGCTGGCTGGAGGGAGAAGTAGCAGTAACGACAACGGAGTAGCGGGGGAGCCCATGTCTGCCACCCCGGCGTCCGCCGCCTCGTCCTCGTCTCCGTCCATCAGCTCCTCCTTCCGGTTCGTCCCGGCGGTGTCTCTGGGCGTAGTGGCAGCGGTGGCCTTTCAGCTCGCCTGCGGAGGCCTGTCGCTCACAGCCTTCTTCTTGAAGCTCTTCATCTACGTGTCTTTCGCCCTGCTGTGCTTTTTGGCCGGCAGCTTTGTCCTCTTGGTGAGGAAGAGTCCCCCGAAGGTCAGCTGCTTTCGGAGCAAGAGGCAGTCAGCCGCGCTGCTTGATTTCTTCAACAAGCTCATGGTAAGATACGTGATGTTTTACCTCTTGACCTTCGACCATCATAACATGGGACTGTACTGTGTGTGTACCAGACGATTATTGATCGGTCACACACTTAACACACCTAACTTTATCCATCTTACACTAGGTTGTAGATGTGGGATACTTTGACAGCTGATTGGGGCCGGTGGTAAGGCTCATTACTAGACATTACAACATCTGCACCATGTGGTTGAAGGGACATCACCAGACAAGACCTATTTTGTTGTCCTTGTCTGGCTATGTCTATCTTGATTTCCCTTTGTCATTTCGACTCATCCCCAACCACTAGCCCCAGGGCTCTGAGTTTTCTTGTATTATAGATGGGATTTTGTCATGCTGCTGGATTTAAAACACACGCACACACACACACACACACACACACACTGAAAATCCAATATTTAACCTATTGATGGATAGCCACAATTAATTTTCTGCTTCGACTGAATAAGACATGGTTGACAGTTTTCTGACAATATGTTGTTGTTTTTTAGGCTCATTTCTCGGTGCCGGTGCAGGAGTCAATGCAGAACAGGAGGGTGGTTATCTCACATAATGTGGACAAGGCCCTGAAAGAAGGTAAAAGAAGAGTCCTTATTATAATAACCTCAAACCTGTTGATATTTTAGTTTCAATATGTACTGCTCTCTACCTGGCGGTGCCTTTGAGCTGCAGGACAGGTATCAAGGATTACGGATTAGTTATTATTTTTTAATATAATTAGGTTTGTTTAAGTGTGAGAACTTTAATCACGGCATATTGTTTTTTGGTATTTTTGATTACATAGATTTTCTGTTGAATTTTCTGGTACAGAGCTGTCCTGTTGCTTTTCTTTACAATAATTTCAGGAATCCTAATTTCCTTTTAACATCCAAGACACACAACAGTGAGGCAGATTGAAGGGAGGGTTCTGCACATGTGCAGGGCTTCCGCTTGTGCCGTATTGTTTCTCTGCCTTTCTTCATTGCTTAACACATATGGTAACCACCAAGTGTTTATGTTGACTGGTGTCTAATCTGCACAGACAGCCTATTTCATGTATCTCTAAAGACGTTTAAATTAATTGTGAAAAGGTTGGTTTGCCAGTCAGCATAAGACTGCCAAGCCAATGATCCTGCTCCCTTGGACAGTTTGTAGCCAACAGTTCATTATTAACTGGAATAAGGGACTCATGCTGCCAGTTGGCAGAAGGATTTACACTAATGTGTATTTGTGTGTGTATTCAAAAGGTTTTAACTAGCTCTATATGTGATTATACTGTAGTTGTCGGGGAGATGGTGATATTAATGACATTTGACTGTTTCCATATTCTCAGATTTTACTCATGTAAAACCAGGGCTGCATGTGGAGTGCCATACAATGCAATGTAGGCTACAATACCTTTGTAAATTCTTAATTTGTTACTAGAAAGTTACTCTAATTGGTTGAATTTGTTATCCAATTCATCATACCCAGTAGCCTGAATAAAGCCTTACTTAATCAAACCTGAGTTGCTGGTTTTTAGTTTGAGTGTCGTTTGCCACATAGATGGTGATGGAGTTGAGCTTAGACAACAGAGAAGGGAATAACGGTTGCCTGGTAGCATTTTTAGCTTTGTCGCTAAACCACGCCCACAGGGAAGCTGCGCATGGCAATAGCGATTACCCACCATGCAACGCGCTCTATTTGAAACATGTTAACGTTCTAAAGTATGCCCTTTTGAAATAAAACGTAGTTTGCGCCGTGTGCAGCCGGCAGTATATCTCTAACATTACAATATAGCGTCGGCGCGGTGCAAACTCATACCGTTGGTTATAACGTCAGCACTGGAGACGACTTCCCTCGGAGTCCTCGCTCCTCTTCAGTACACTCTTGTTTCTCTTCAGAGCGTATAAATCTTTCGCCTTTTACTAAAGATTTCCGTGGAGAGGAACATTATGAGTATCAATTAATTTTTTGACGCCCTGCTTCATTGCGGGGCTTCCCTCGTGTCGAAGTTAAACTTGTTGGCTCAGCTTTTGTGAATGGTCGCCTGGCTGATCAGAGGTCCCCGGGCCGGGAGGTGTCTAATTGGCAAAAGGTGATAGCTTGCTAATGAATATACATTTCTACACATATGGCAGTTAGTCTCGTGGCTGTCAGATAAGCGGTGACGTGATCAGGATATACAGGGGTCTATCTATCGACTTTATACCATAAGCAATAGCCTATCAATACGATATAGTAGGGTTCCCTATTCGAGTAGCTACTTTGGATAGTTTTGGGCTGGTTTACCAAGGTTACAACGCATCATAGTCAACCCTTGGACATGTAGCCTACTGTCCAATCTTTTACTACAGTACTACATTTTGCATGACAGGAATAGGCAAAGCTCTGGTCACCTTTCATAGCGGTGTGATAACTGTACAACTGTGTATTTAAATGGTGCTACATAACTATATAGCATAACTATATATAATACATAATATTTCTTCTTCAATATCACTGATGTGTTTGATATTGAGGGCTCTCTGCAGATCACAGCAGATCAGATCAGTGTTTTGAAGCGCGGACAGCAGTGGAGCATATTGGCTTCTATCTATCAAGATTACTGCATCAAACAAGCAAACCATTCATTATGACGACATCGCCTACAACTTTAACTGACTTTATATTGCTGGTGGTAGCGCACCTTTACACAAAACAAACTTCACTTGTAAGGCTGTGATAGGCTGGTGACACCATTCAACCATGTCACCATGGGCATCCAACACAAAGCAAACTCCACTCATAAGCCATTCAGTGTTTCATATAAGTTCAATGCGCAGGCAGACAAGACAACACATGGATGGACTGTACCCCTTCGCACTGTCATGCTCAATAGTTAGCTAGCATAGTTGGTATCTCTTGCAACTCTACACAACCTTGATTCTTTAGACAGATTGAAGAAATAATACATTGCGGCAGTATTTATTACTCCTTTTGTTTTTTCCACCCGCTTTTGTTAGTTGATCAAGCTGATTGATCGAATATTTGGCTAACTAACTTTTTAATCACTGCATGACAACTCGAACAAGACAGTCATGCATATGACGTATGTTCATTAACAATTTTGAATGGCAAGAACCATGATATATATTGGCTTATGCAGGTAGACTGCTTTATATAACAATGACAACATCGGCATTAATAACTTGCCATATCTTATGAGCCCACGTTATTTAACTGACGCAAAAAATAACTGGGCAGATCAGAAAGCTAAAAGGGCTTAAACTCACAGTGCTACAGCGAGCCGTTGCTTCTATGCTGTGGCCCCCGACGAGGGGCCCACTGGGAATTGTCCCCATGCTCCCGATGGCCCCCCGAGTATCAGTGTGATGTATATTGACAGGAGGTAAAAGCAGCATCAGTGCATGCAAACACAGTTGATGGAAAGCTACAGCAAGGATTTAAGTGATGAGAAAGCCCAACGACTTATTGACTCTTCCTTCCATTATCTCCCCCTTCGTTTCTCCCCTTTTCTTCCTATCATTTGTGTGTCTGTAGTGTTTGACTATTCGTACCGGGACTACATCCTGTCCTGGTATGTGGCGCTGAGCCGGGATGAGGGCCAGCTGCACTCCATGCTGTCCGAGGACTGGTGGCAGATGATTGGCCTGTTGAGGGCCAGGCTCGCCGACATAGACCTTGTCAATGTGGTGTGCTACGACACCATCAGGGTGCTCCACACACACTTCACTGACCTCAAGGCCGCTTCTGCTAGGTACACACACACACACACACACACACACACACACACACACACCAAATATGTACTAGGCGTGTGCAATTCAGATAGAATAGTCTATGTTTGACGTGTAACTGTAACTACCTTTTTTGTGCATTAAAGGAACATGTATTTGCTATGTGTATCAACACGCTCTTTTGATCAGCACATTGACCATTTCTTTTTTTTTTGTGCATTGGAAAATATATTTTAACATACAAATATCTAAACTACTAAATATATATGATGCATACATGATTTCCATAAATATATTCCTAAACATGTTCCCCTGCTCCATCTTTCTCCCTCCCTCCAGACCCGAGGAGTGTGCCAAGCCCTTCCCGCTCCACCCCTGCCTGGTCAGCCCAGAGTCTGAGCTGGCCTTCCTGCGATGTGTGGCCCGGATCCTGCTTCTGTGTCTGCTGCCACACCGAGACGCCAAGTCCCACACGCTGCGCTGCTGCCTCACAGAGGTCATCACCACCAAAGGTACTGGATGTATCAGGAGTAGTGCACCGCGTAGAGCCGGCGATCACAGGCCTTCAGGGAGCGTCTCCTATAGAAGCACTTTGAAACATTGTCAATGAAAGCTTGATATGTTTACAAAGTAATGTTTATCTTATATTAGGCTATTATTAGTTATCATTAGCAGTATTATTTAGTAGTGTTGCTGTTATTATAGCATAGTATTAGGTGTATTGTCGTAATCATTATTATTATTATTATGATTATTATTTTATTTTTTTAAATTATATTTATTATTATTAACCCTTTATTATTACTATTATTATTATAGCATACAAACTCCCAGCTCGGCAAAACCAGCCAAACCTTCATTCAACATAGGCTACGGCAATAGATTCAATAAAAACAAGCAACAAGCAAGCTACTCAAGTCCATCCTCCATCCGTTACTTCATGGTAAAGAAAAGGCTGTTTACTACGAGTGAGTTAGGTCCAATACCTAGTTAACTTAAAGCAATAGCTACAGCCAGGCCTGCAAAGCTAAATGACTGGGCCCCTGAAAAGCTCAGCGAATGGGCCCTTTGCAACACACACCAGTACACACAACTAGGAAGCAGGCCGAGAGTTGTCTATACGGCACACAACTAAACACCACCAAGCACAACTGATTTCCATTGCGTAGCTATGAACCATCACAAGAGATAAGGCGATCGGTCAGAGCAAATAAATAGAGAGGGTGAGATATTCTAAATGGAACTGTAACATCCATTTATAATAGTCTCGTGATACCGGACGAACGGAGATCCCAAACGTGTGTTTTTTGTTGGTGTTTTGTTTTAAACATGTTAGTATCATGTTTATGTTTATATCATGTTAGTCTTCTATGATCTTAAACATGGTAATTTATGCTATTTTGGCACTGTTACTAAAATAATAGCGTAATTTAGAAAAAACAGGTGTTAAATCCTATATTTCTGCCAGTCTCCACCAACAAGTTTACAACCATTCAACTTGGCTTCGAACTCGGGTCCTGTTCTTTTCGTGATGTCAAAGTGCCTTTTCGGAGACCCTCGCTGACGGAGGGTCTCCGACACACGGTGTGTGCGAAGCTCCCTCTGCTCGGCGGGTGATGTTGATGCCATTTGATGGCACTCATCTCATGTACAACATCGCTCATTATGACTCTCAAACTCGCCCGGCACGTACTAGCTTAAAAAAAGAATCACGAAGACAGACAGAAATACATGCAAATGGCGTAAGATCACATTGAATCAAATCAGGACCCAAAACGTCTGATGGCTCTGTGTGACCCATGTGTGATCCATGCATTTGTATTTTTTCCAGTGTTGAGGCCTCTGGTGGAGGTGCTCAGCGACCCCGACACCATCAATCGGATGCTGCTGTCCCAGCTGGAGCAGCGGGAGCAGCAGGCGGAGCAGCAGAAGAAGGCCTACACCTATGCCGCCTCTTACGAAGACTTCATCAAACTCATATCCACCTCCGCCGACGTCAACTTCCTCAAACAACTCAGGTACTAGATGACGCAGACTTATTTTTATGTGGCTTTATTTAATTTGACTTATTTTGTCATATTTTATGCCGTATGCACCCGCAGGCACAAATGAGTAGTCACTCGCCGTCATGATGCTGCTACTGCATACGGAGAAAGGCTGTGTGATGAAAATAGCTCATTAAAATGACTATAGTCATGCATATACTCTTAAAGCAACTCCTCAGCATAGAGACACACAACACAGTACACACAACGCAGTACACACACACACACACACACACACATATGTTGGCAGACCAGTTGTTGCTGTCTACTGGTCCATTTGCTGATGTGCTGTGTTACCATGGGAACAGACGATGTCTCCACGGCGATAGACTGGAATTCTAAATATGGAGCACGCGTGAGACTGCCCCTTTTTTTTTCTTTCTCATTGGAGTATGAAAAATAATGGCACTCCGAGGACTTGTCACTGGTGCAGCACATCGATACTACACTGTTACTCTAGACACTCCATTTGCAAATATATCTTCCACTCAGAGTCTGCCCCTGGATGATTTGCGTGTGCAATCACAATGGCTGATATGAGGGCCATCTTTCTTTACCTCCTTGTCTCCAGGTATCAGATTGTGGTGGAGATCATTCATGCCACCACCATCAGCAGTCTGCCTCAGCTCAAGAAGCAGAAAGGTACAATGTGCTCACAAAGCAAATGTGCTCAACAATGTGCTCTTGGAGCAAAGTATTTAATGTAGCCTAATATAGCCAGGCCCTACTCAATTTAGTGGAGTACTAGCAGATGCTACAGGTCAACAATCAGAACATATACTAACTAATAGTACATATGCCTACAGGCTGGAAAGTTCTGATTCAACAAGGTATCAGAAAAGCTGGGTTGAAATACTGGAAAGTAATATTTATCATCTTTCAAATGATGGCAGGCATAACAAGTAGTGTTTCTAATTGCATTGCTGCAGTGCTATTGACCAATCAGGTGACTTGTCTGATACAGTCCATCTTTGGTTGTGTGAAGCAAGTCAATAGGCTTCTACCTACATTATGACATTGTTGTATCAAATGACTAAATGTGTCTCCTGTACACTCTCAGACCGGAAAGGCAAAGAGTCGGCGGCTATGAAGGCAGATCTGCTCAGGGCCCGGGACATGAAACGCTACATCAACCAGCTCACGGTTGCTAAGAAACAGTGTGAGAAACGCATACGTCTGCTCGGCGGGCCCAACTATGAGAACTCCGAAGAGGGAGGAGTGGACGAGACTGACGGACCACAGAGCCAGAAGGTGAGCTGGGGCTTCTGACTTCATACGTATCACACTGCATTTATCACCTTGCTTTTATTCACTGCATTTAACATCACCTTGCTGATCGAAAACCTCACACGACAAAAACAGTTTCTTCCTGAGTGCAGTGGGCCTCATCAACAAGGCCCGGGACCCCAACTGACACAGACTCTTAACCCCCCCACACACACACACACACACACACACACACACACACACACACACACACACACACACACACACACCACCACCACCCATAGACACTACACATTATATTAAAGGGGAACTCCGGTGTAAACTGGTTCTGGGATGTTTAGTATGAGAACGAGTTCCAACGTTCCATGGAGAGCAAAAAAAAGCCGATGCGACGCAAAGCTAAGTTTGCTGTTTTTAGCCGATTCTACCAAACTGCTATACGTTTGAGTGCTAAGGGCATCTCACCTGGTAAAAAATAAATCGCTTTTTTAGTAGTTCACCCATCGATGCCATGTTTTTTTTTTAGGCTCGATAAGTCGATTGACGATCACGTGAGCAAGCAAGCTCTGTGTTCGTCAATCGACTTATCACAGAGCTCGCGTGATCGTCAATCGACTTATCGAGCCTAAAAAAAAACATGGCGTCGACGGGTGAACTACTGAAGGTATTGCGTGTATAAAATATGCTTCTTAATAAATTATCTGTACACTTACGAAGTTGTCAATGCCTCGTTTTATATGTTAAGACCCTCATTATACTACCAAAGAAGTGTCAGGCTATTTCTAGCCTTGTAAAAACATGGCGTCGATGGGTGAACTACGAAAAAAGCGATTTATTTTTTACCAGGTGTGATGCCCTTAGCACTCAAACGTTAGCCTCGCGAGACCAGCCTGATCTCGCGAGCTCCATGATATTCCACTCACAGTTCAGACTGGCATTACACGACGGAGATAATTTGGAGCCGATCACCAAATGATTGTCCAATCGGCGTTGGTTTTGAGGCGGGTTCAAGTGTGACGCAATGAGGAGCGACTCTTCAGTCTAAACAACATGGCGGCTTCCGCGGATGTGATCGAGATGCGCGCTAGCCTAGAACTCTAGACACCCCCTAGCGGCAGCAAATGTATTTGGCAGCTAGGTAGGTCTAGCACGGCTCCGTCGGCTTTTTGGTGCTGGGAACACCAAGTATGTCAGACCAATCACAGCGTGAGGGGCGGAGTCGAAAGCCGGGCTACCATGACGACAGAGTTGCGACGGTTCCGTGTTAGAGGTAAACAATGGCTGCTGCTGCTGGCGAACGTCTTTTGACTCGGCTTTGGCCGCGACTCTTCAAGACTTGAAGTTAACATTTTCTTTGAGAAAAGAACAAAGAACGGCACTGAAGTCTTTCCTCGAAAATAAATATGTATTCGGAGTTTTGATTAATGACGTAGTCAGAGCGACGGCTCTGACTACGTCACCTTCTTCGTTGCTCTGATTGGTTGTAGCGCTATCCTATTGCGTGCAGAGGGAACTTGAAAGACAACCGTTTATCCCGCCCACACTGCCAATGGAGCTGAGCCAGACCTTACATCTTTCTGATGTGGGTCTGGCTTGCCAGGCTAGATGCGCGCAGCTATCGAGCAAGTTTTAGCAGAATTAGAGAGTATTCCTTCTCTAAAAGATGAGCAAAAAGCGGCACTGGAGGCTTTTCTCGGAGGAAAAGATGCTTTTGCCCTTCTCCCGACTTGTTTACTTGATGAGCTTGCCTCGATGTTCTGTTATCACGTCATACGCTTCGTTGATCTGATTGGTTGATTTGGCCCGTCAATCACCAACATAGGCAGATGGTTTATCCAATCAGCAACCAGTATTTTCGCCCCCTCCCAAAGGCTCTCCAACGGAACGATTCCAGATGGAAATGCTGAGCCAACGCGAATCATTCCATCTGGCGGAGTCAGGTTACTCAAACGTATAGCAGTTTGGTAGAATCGGCTAAAAACAGCGAACTTAGCTTCGCGTCGTATCAGCTTTTTTTTGCTCTCCATGGAACGTTGGAACTCGTTCTCATACTAAACATCCCAGAACCAGTTTACACCGGAGTTCTCCTTTAACGCACATCCTGGACTATTATACCTGACCATTGCATATTGCGTGTCAATTTTTTATTGTAATATTTCTATTCTATATTTATGTTCTTGGCTGTTGCAGTACTTTGCTTTATTGTTTATTCGTTTTTTATATGTTTATTGTATGCACCATTCACGCCAAGACAAATTCCTTGTAAGTGAAAACTTTTTGACAATAAATCTATTCTGATTCTGATTCTGAGGGATACATGGAACTAATCTGTAAGAGTAGTTAACATCATCTTGCTGATCAAGGGATACAAGGAACTAATCTGGAAGAGTAGTTGCATGTTAAGCTTTAAGCACATGGAGTGCAAATTTTGTTTCATAATTGTAGCGCTACCTAAAGAAAGTCATGTTGTTTTAGCAGAGCAAAGCACACTGAGCATGTAGCAGGGCTGTGTTTATTTTCGCTACAAATAGAACTCAAGTCTTTTTTGGACGCGGGAATTATTATATATAAAACATTATTATGGTTATTAAGTCACACCAAAACCACTGCGTAAGCATAACGTAAGCGCCGCGTAGTACACATATAGACTGCCATGTTAATCAACGTTGCAAGTCGTTGCGAGTCACACCGGCAGAGGTGTTAAGGGTGTTGGGGTCAGACTACATTTGTTAGTTCAGTATTGGTAAGAATCATTGGTTAAAAAGCTTTTTTTTCTTCTTTTTTCTAGATCCTCCAGTTTGACGACATCATGGTCAACCCGGGCTACAGGGAGCACTTCCGGGTTTACATGGAACGGGTGGATAAGAGGGCGCTGATCAGCTTCTGGGAACTGGTGGAGACCCTGAAGACTGCTAACAAGGTATTCATCACACTGTGTGTGTGTGTGTGTGTGTGTGTGTGTGTGTGTGTGTGTGTGTGTGTGTGTGTGTGTGTGTGTGTGTGTGTGTGTGTGTGTGTGTGTGTGTGTGTGTGTGTGTGTGTGTGTGTGTGTGTGTGTTGGAGACTGGAGGGACTTGCACATCCAAACTGTGGTGCTGGTGCGTCTGTGTATGGTACACATATCTGGATAAGCTCCGCTTAGCAGCTACCCAACATTATTGTCTGACAGCTGTCAACAGGGAGAATGCAGGGCTTAATTTACGCAAGAAGGTGACAAGACAAGTTTTGACAGATCAGTCTGAGGAAGGTCAAACACCTTGTTTATTCATGGTAATGTTTCCATACTAGACCTTCGTCTGACTGATCTGTCAAACATGTCTTGCCACATTCTTGTGTACATGAAACCCTGCCCTCTCCCTTTTGTCGGACAATAATTGCGTCAGGGTATAGGGTCAAATATCAACAACAGATTGTATAATACATAATTGTACTATAATTGTCATAATTGTCAATTGGACATACTATGTAAAGTGCGTTGTTGTTGTTGTGATAATCACTGTGGAACTCTTGCTGATGTGTGCTTGACAGAACGAGGTGCCCCAGATCGTGGGGGAGATCTACCAGAAGTTCTTTGTGGAGAGCAGGGAGATCCCGGTGGAGAAAGTCCTCCTGAAGGAGGTACAGCAGAGTCTGGTGGGGAACAGAGGAACGCAGGTCTTCATTAGGCTACAGGAGCAGGTAGCTACTGGCACTTTAATACATCCATAATGTCAATAGCAATATAACCCACTTCTACTTGAACTGATTATAGTGGACATCACTGGTACTGCATGTGTATAACCAAAGTTTGCTTAATTATAGTTATATAGCTTCTTCTCTCTCATCTCCCTATTTAGCATTTATTTGACATACATTTGCCATATTTTAAATGAACTGATTGTCATTTAATTCTGTCAAGAACTTGGTAACCACTGGTTTTAAAAGTTCTATAGAAATTGTATTATGTCTTTACAGATGCTAGACCTGTAATTAACCACTTTACTAATTCAAGAGTGTTTTTTTTGTCCTCCAGGTCGCTGAGATTATGAGGGAGCGATACTATCCCTCCTTTCTAGTCTCTGACCTCTACGATAGGCTGATCAGGAGAGAGGAGCAACGTAGCCAATCAGAGAGCAGTACCGAGGACAAGGAGGAAGGGGTTAGAACTGTACACAAGCACATACACATTAGGGCTGCACGATTATGACAAAAATTATAATTGCGGCTATTTCGCCCAATATTTATTTTCCTGGTATTGTTATTATGACTACGAAAGCAGATTTTTTTTGGTTGTTTTTTTTTTACAATTATCTTTATGGATTAATTGCAACCTTTCGCGATTAGCTCATTGCAGAGGCCAAAATCGTGATTTGATTAATATGCAATTAATTGTGCAGCCTTAATTCACACAAACCGATTACTCAGCATTTCATTGGCAATGTCATCATCACAGAATGTCTTTGGTGTGTGTGCATGTGTGTGCGCGTGTGTGTGTGCGTGGCCATGTACCTCATACAGTGCCAAGGTCTAGATGTAGGTGAAGAGGTGTGTGATGAAGGGAGCAAAGGAATCAACGAGCAGGCGAGCTACGCTGCCACCAAGCTGCGGCAGCTCTACGACAAACTGGAGTACAAGCGACAAGCACTGGGCTCCATTCAGAATGCACCCAAACCGGACAAAAAGGTACAAGAAAAACTTAAAAGGCTTCCGTTCCAGCAACATGAAACAATGTACTCTTGAAATCTTTAGACGGACTATATGTGTTTACCATGGAAAATATAATTTCACCATGTAAACAAACAAACATGTCTTATGTTGGGCACAAGTGAAGACATAGCTATACTGTAGCTAACTTAATAACAACAAAAATGTTACATTTTAATTTGGCGCTTTTGTTTGGTGATGTGTGACATCTTTAACTCTCAATGTGACGGCCCTCTCACTCTGTCTACTGGTCTCTGCCTTTGGTTACCTGTGGGTGGCTGAGACTGAGATGTGGTTCACCTGGGCAGGCTTGGCCTGGATAAACACTTGCAAACCCTCTTTTAACGCTGCCACATAGAATGCACACCACTACTACAGCATAATCGGGACGAAGGGGTAAATATAACAGGCACATCTGTCTGGTCATTGTTGTGTCTTTAGATAGTGAGCAAGCTGAAGGAGGAGATCACAGCCATGGAGAAGGAGCACAGTGAGCTACAGCAGCACATCAGCAGGACAGACTGGTGGTGTGAAAACCTGGGCCACTGGAGGGCTACCATCACCACAGCAGAGGTAACGGCTACGGCCATTAGCTTGGAGCTAATACGCTCTGAACCAGCTCTTGTCCAACTTGGCACATACTGGGGAGGGACTAACCGGACACAGCTGACATAATTGACTGCTCACCATCCGAACCAAGTAAAACCTATCTCTAGGGATGGTTACCGAAACCTAAATTATTAAAGACTGTAGTATCAATAAGCTCTGATGTTATCGGTTCTGCTCTCGGTACTGGAGAAATTAAGAAAACAGATTTTGTGATATTTATTGCTACTTAAACATTATCTTGCAAATTTTATCTCATCAACCCTCGTTTCTAATTTGCAATAACATTAAGACATTCGTCTATAATGCAATTTTGCTATTCCCGATCTAGAAGAGAGATCTCTCCCTCGGAGCCTGTGTGCCTCTGATAGGCGGGGGCAGCTCTCTCTCGCACACGCTGCAGCACCATGCAGCACACACGGAGAGACACGGAGACAACAATGGCGGAGTGAACCAAACGTTTGAAAGTGTGGTTACGCTTCACCAGAGTCGATTCTGACCTTGCTCGTTGCAACAAGTGCAACAAGTCTTTTGCATGCAAGTGCGGAAACATTAGCAATCTGGCCAAACATTTAGCGAAAGTGCATCACATTCAGGTGGAGAATTGCACAGTTTTGGACTGCCTTCATTTTAATTTTCAGAGTGCTCAGATTTGGGCGAAATTGTTAGTGATTTGGGGGGCAGCAGGCAAACTCTGTCTTGCTTTATTTTCACCCTTTCTCTAACTGAATGTTGGTATTGGCAGTGGTGGAAAAAAGAAATACTGTCAAAGAAAAAGTCCTGCATTACATTTTTTACTTAAAAGTGAAAGAGAGCGCAATAGTAACACACCGCGGACCTACGGCCGACGGGGGGGGGGTGCCCGCAATAGTAACACACCGCGGACCTACGGCCCGCGGGCAGACCTATGACCGGCGGGGTTGTCTCAAAAAGGAGGCCAAATACGCGTCCGGCTTGATGCTGCGCCGGACAGTGCATTGAAAAACCGGACAGTCCGGCCTAAAGCCACCCTATATGGATGAGACGGCGGTCTGGTTTGATATGGTCTAGACGCAGGTCCCCAATAAAGGCAGGGTGCTTTCAGTGATTTAAGCAAATAAACGCCCGGGCTATTATTAGAAGTTTTACGGGTATACAATATAATATAAACATAGGCAAAGAAAAGGGAGGTAAGGTGCACAGTCCTGAGTCCAAGGTTTTTTGACAGTGTTTAGTAGTGTTGTAAAGAGTCTGTGTGTCCATGTATGAAGTCAGTGCATGTGAGAGTTCAGAGTGGTTATTGCTTTTGGGAAGAAGCTGTTTTTGAATCTGTTTGTTTTAGTCCTGATGCACCTGTAGCGCCTCCCTGAGGGCAACAGGTCAAACAGGTCAAAGCCAGGGTGGGAGCTGTCTTTGGTGATGGTGTTGGCTCTGCTGAGAGTGTGAGTCTGTCCAGAGTGCTCTGATCTGAGATTAAATGGTCAGATTGAATTCATGAACGCACCTATTTAAAGATTTTGCAACTTTTTTGTTGAAGTTCCAGCTACAATTAACCAACCCACTCCTCCCTCTACTACCGCTGGTCCAAGCCAAAGACAAGCCCAAAACCCTTTCACGATGGCAGCTAGTGGGGGGATGACTGAGGAGAGGGTAAATGAGTGCCACCTAGCCGTGACCAAGTTCATAGTGAAAGGCCTACACCCCTTTGCAACAGTGGAGTACAAGGGCTTTAGGTAACAGTATGTCAGTATATAAGATATGATAAGATAACACTTTATAAATCCCCAGGCAGGGAAATTTTGGTGTTATTGAGTTGTATTCATTTTTAGGATATAGTAGTATCAAAGGGTCGTATGTTAGTCCCATCACTGCACAACACAATACACAACAACACAATAATTCAATCATGATAATTCAACACATGTTGTATTTTTTACTGTAGGGAGATGAGCAAGGCACTCAACCTCAAATATACCCCTCCCTCCAGGAGTTACCTCAGTGATTAAGAGAATTACCTCATTAATTCCTACCTGGTATGGTGTAGAAGAGGCCAATGTGATCACTGAGCTGAAGGACGTGCCAAAGCTGGCCATCACATCAGATGGGTGGACCAGCCTCAGTCAGGACCACTATCTCACCGTTACAGTGCACTACACAAGCCAAGGACGTGTAAAACAGAAGGTCCTCCACACCAGGGCAGTGTACAGATCGCAAACCAGCGTAGTAGTGGCAGAGGAGTTCTCTGACATTGTGGATGAGTTTGAGATGTAGCTGTGACTGTTGATAATGCTGGCAATATGGATGTTGCTATCAAGAAGCTACACATCCTAAAAATAGGATGCTTTGCGCACACATTGAATCTGACGGCACAGAAAATCTACCAAATGACTTCCATTGATAAATGGCCATCCCGAATCAGAGCAGTGGTCGTGTGGTTCAAGAGATCCTCAATGTCCAAAACAGTCGAAGGAAAAGCAGCAGCTCCTTGGTAAGAAGCCAGTTCAACCCATTAAAGTATTATTTTGAAATTTCCAAATTTAACAATTTAATTAAATATTCAAATGTGCAGTAATTAAATTGATGTTGTTTTTTGTGGTTTCAAGCCTTCCACAACACTCACTCATCCTTGATGTCAAGACCAGATGATACCCACTCTCTCTAATGATGGAGAGATTCATGGAGCAGTATCCAGCGGTCCAAGCAGCAGCCTTGGACCCATGAATGCGAAAGGCAATGACCAAGGACAACCTGGACCACCTGAAGGACGAGGACTTCCAAAAGGTTGAGAAGTTTGTCCAGCTCATGAGAGTCCTCTATACATCCACACTGTGTGTGTCATGTGAGAAGAATGCCACCTGTGGACAGATAATACCCATCCTCCAAAAACTGGAAGAGCACTTCACTGTGAAGCATGAAGATACGTTTTACACAGACACAGAGCAGCAGCAACAGGAGGAGGAGTCTGAAGGAGGAGAGGAAATGGAGGAGACAGACCCTCCATTGTACGAAACAAGTGCCTTGGAGGAGCTGTTCTCTGAGGAAGACAGGGAGTTGAGGTTGACAGTCCAACAGAACACCTTGTCCCTCATCCTCAGCGAGCGTGTTGACCTAGAGGTCGAGCCCTACAAAGGCCTGCCTCCCATCCCCAAGGCTGAAGATCCTGTGATGTAGTGGGCGAAGAGACCTAATATGCCCCTCTTCACAAACATTGCAACAAGCTCCTTCTGTGCTCAAGCCTCCTCCACTCCTAGCGAGAGGGTATTTTCGACTGCAGGGAACATTATAAGCCAGAAGAGGTCCCAACTTCTGCCAGAGAAGGCAAACATGTTGATCTTTCTCCAGAAGAACTGTTAGGCCTTTTGCAGCCTACCTGCATGCCCCACCCGTGTTGCTCTATACCACTTTCCTTAGCGGTGAATAATTGTTTATTTAATTTGTTTTACATTTCCATCGTCACAACATTATAGAGTCTATAATAGTGATTTGTTCAAATCATTGCTCTTTCTTTTGTTGTAAAGAATTGTTTATTTTATTTATTTTACATTTCAATTATCACATAGTCTATAATAGTGATTTGTTCAAAACAATGCTGTTGCAGTTTTCTACTCAAGTGGATGTTAATTTATGTATGAGAAAATAAAGCAATGTTCATTCTCTTCTTAATTTGTTTCGGTTTTTCTCTTAAAAAATAACAAAAAGAACCGATAAGAGTACTGTTTAAAATACCAGATCGATAAGCAGTATCGGTGAGAGTAGTAGTACCATTAAAATCTTAACGATACCCATCCCTACCTATCTCTAACCCGATACCTAAACATAACTATTTCATCTCATCTCGCGTGAATGACTTTCTCTTGGACAGAATATCTCCATCACGAAACAGGAAACCCCCTTTTCAGTTTCCGGCCCAGGATCTGTGCGTTCTCCCCCTCCGAGAAGTTCTGCTAAAGCATAGTAGGACTGCAGGATCCTAACCTAATACCTCAACTTGACCATCTCAGCTGTGTCCGTTCAGTCTCTCCCCATGTACTGAGCCTTCATGCCGACATGGCAAAAACCTATGCTATAAGTGCAAAGTGTGTGTTCCAGGCTACAGAGGAGGCCGGCGAGATGGTGGCCTCTTACAGCATATGCGTCAGCCTGGCAGAGGGCGAGGAGACGGCTAACAGCCGCTGGTGCGTCCAGAGGAAACTCACAGAGTTCCAGATTCTGCACCGTAAACTCACAGAGGTAAGGGAACACAGAGGCACACAGTTAGCATTAGCATTAAGATTCTGAATGTTATGGGGAATTTTATTGGGTGTTGTATAAAATCTCCCATCTGGCATTAATAGAGTACATCTCATCTTATTACTTGGCCGTATCATTGAAATGAAGTCTCTTTTGTCTCTTTTGTTTCTTATACATGTACATACAGTGTTTTCCGTTGTTGAAAAAACTGCAGTTGCCCTCTTTGAGTAAACTGCCCTTCAAATCCATTGACCAGAAGTTTCTAGAAAAGAGCAAAACGCAGCTCAACGCCTTTCTACAGGTATAATGACACTTGTGTTGTTTGTTGGCAGATACAAAAGAACTGTATCAACTTAGTCATTCAATTAAGTGCACTCCATGCCAAGACGGTACCAACACTTCCTTTTTATTATAGCATATAGAATCACAGTTTTGTAAATGGTGAGGCTGACATTCTCTCTCCCTCTACCCTGTGTTGTGTTGTGTTGTGTGTGTGTGTGTGTGTATGTGTGTGTGTGTGTGTGTGTAGCGTCTACTGACAGAGGAGCGGTTGTGTCAGTCAGAGGCTCTTTATGCATTCCTAAGCCCCTCACCAGAGCACCTCAAGGTAAGGCTGCGTGCAACTTAGACGTGGATGTGTAGATCAGTTTTAATCATCTCAAGTCCATGCAGCAAGGTTTATAAATGTATGGGTTTTACAAATGAGTCACATTCACAAATACATTTAAAATAAATGCAAACAAAATCCACACTTACTCATAACAAGGAGTCATGCTTTTAAGGATTTGAGACTATTCATTTTATATTACTCCAATATGTTCAGCATATCAGCTTTTCTCAGCGACGGAGGTCCCCGACCTACTAGGGGGCCCCAAGGTGTCTAAACAGATTAAAATGTGTCTTATTTCCAAACTTGTGTCTGAATAGTCTGATTACTACCAAGTATTACAACAATGATAGGTAATGTATACCAACGTGGAAAAAGGAAGATGCAGCATTTGAACCGATCTTGAAATGTAATCACCTAACATGTTTACAAACATGTTGGGTACCAATTAATTGTATTATGCCCTGATATATAATATTTTATTGGACACGGGGGCCTTGGCAGCAAAAATGTTGAGAACCAAATGCAGTATTGTATAAAATAAATAAAACCACAAGTAATATACAATACAAAGATTTCCCTTGTGTGCCTATACCTTGGTCACCAGACCTGTACATGCTATGCAGACTGTGATGAGTACGTATTATGTCTATTTACAGGTGATGTCCATCCAGAAGAAGTCGTCTTTCTCTCTCGCATCTTTCCTGGAGAGACTGCCTGGTGACTTCTTCTCACATACAGAGGTACAATACACACACACACACACACACACACACACACACACACACACACACACACACACACACACACACACACAGTCTGTTTCTCACTGGCTAATCCTGTGTGGGCTATTAATGATCCGGGTCAGAGAGGATGAACACACAGCGTTTGTGTGGAACTGGGCTCAATTACACTTTTCTTTCCAATCAAACTGTTATTTGCACCAAGGGCAGCGACCTCTTTTACAACTCATTACCCATTTTAACAATGATGACACTAATGAAATTAGAGTGTGTGTGTGTGTGTGTGTGTGTGTGTGTGTGTGTGTGTGTGTGTGTGTGTGTGTGTGTGTGTGTGTGTGTGTGTGTGTGTGTGTGTGCTACCTAGGAGGAGGCTGAGGACGACAGTGATCTGTCAGACTACGGCGATGAGCCAGACAGTCGGAAGGATGCCCTGGCTGAACCCTGCTTCATGCTCATAGGGGAAATCTTTGAGCTGCGAGGCAGTGAGTGCACCACTCTCTTCACTCGGCACACAAGTACCAGATGAAGGGCCCCCTGTGTACTTCACAATACCGGCGTGTAACTATGAACAGTATCTCTGTGAAAGCTGGACAAAAATGCCATCTGCTCATCTGTGTTTACGTTGACGTGTAATCAGCTTTATGCATCATTTGCATTCATGAAAATTTAGATGTTTTGCTTCCTCCCATCAAGGCATCCAGATCTTCAGCATGTTATGACTATTTCTCCCTCCTCTCTCTCACTGTTGCTCCCTAGTGTTTAAGTGGGTGAGGAAGACTCTTATTGCACTAGTCCAGGTGACTTTTGGCCGCACCATCAACAAGTAAGTCACAATTGTGATCCGCTCTCTGTAATTGCTATGTTGTCAATTATGAAAATATAGGCCTGTGTGTGTGTGTGTGTGTGTGACTGCATGTGAACACTCAGTTAGTCAACCACATGTCGGCTAAACCTGTAACTTTTCCTGTGTTCTGTCAAATAGCCACTCATAAATCTATCCATATGCAAAAAACACTTCCTCAAAAAGCGGCAATAACACGGCCAAAAAGGTGGTGTCATGGTTGGCAGAATGTTCTTAAAGCGATCCCCATGGGCCTTATTCACCTAGTGGCCACCAGTTCCCCCAACCAGCTAGCGTTTAGAACCAAAACGCTGTCTGCTGCCCTGTGACACTGCCCCTGGCTGCCACAGGGCAGCAGACATGGGGTGCTTCCTCATCTTTAAAAGAAATGAGTGAGTAGTGATCACCAAAAGTAATTCATTGTTATTTTCTTTTTAGACAGATCCGGGACACTGTAAACTGGATCTTTTGTGAGCAGATGTTGGTCTGTTACATCAACATCTTCCGGGACGCGTTCTGGCCCAACGGGAAGCTGGCTCCTCACATCACGGCTCGGACAGACCCGGAGCGTAGCGACACCAAGGAGCGAGCCCAGCAGAAGCTCCTGGACAACATCCCTGGTAAAGATTTTTCTACCCAGAGTTTTCTACCCAATCCTATGGTTTATTGATTCTTCTTTCTAGGAATGAAATCCATCTTTATGTTATACAGGGTGAATGTTTATGGGGTAATTTCCACATCTGTCATCTGTCTATCTAACGTTGATATTTTAGGTGTAGTATGTATAAAAAGTGAGGAAAGCATTGAGGCAATAGGGCTCTATAAAGCCCAAAGCACAATTTGTTTTGCTCGCTCTGTATAGGACTCAAGTCTATTTTGGAAGCGAAATACATTATTTGGCGTATGTCTCAACGCAGCCATGTGCTTCGGGATTTCATCTGGAATGGCAATTAATAGTATACCAATTACATGCTTATAACTTACCCACCAGTCTATCAACAATGAGAAACACCAATGGCAGTGAACTGTAGACTGTTCACTATAGCTGTTGCAGAGAGCTCTTTCCATCAGGTCTGGAAATTGATCATGTCTTTGTCTCCTTCCTCTTTGTCAACGACCTGTTTGACGCCAGAAGCCCTGGCGAATCTGGTTGGCCAGCAGAACGCTCGCTTTGGGATCATCAAGATCTTCAATGCACTGCAGGAGACTAATGCTAACAAACACCTGCTCTATGTAAGAACAGGACACACACACACAAAAAGTATATATATACAAAAAAAAGACCAACACAGTAGGTGCAAGCATTGCGAGTTGGTTCTGATTGCTTCTGTCTTTGTGTCTCTGTCTATGTCTCTGTCTCTATGTCTTTGTGTCTCTGTGTCTCTTCCAGGTGCTGATGGAGATGTTACTGAAGGAACTGTGTCCTGAGCTCAGCACGGCGGTGGAACACCACCGTGCTGAGCACTGAAAACTGAACACACTTAAACACACTTAAACACACACACACACACACACACACACACACACACACAGGGTTTACAGGCTGGAAGTTGACTTCTGCTGGCTTGTCTTTGAAGACCTCTCGCTAGCCGAACCAGTCATACCAATCATACAACCAACTGCCAAGCCGAAACAGGGGATGAACCTTTTGGTTAAGGCTGAAATCCTGTCACTGGTTAAAAAGAGAGCAGTTATGTTTGCTGTTTTAAAAGCCGAGGTTCACACTAGAATACAACATCATTAAACTCACTGTAGCACAAATCTGATCCAATGGCTGTCCATGAAAAAGATGTCACTCCTTCCTTGGTTAGCAAGCCACCTGCTCAGATAGAGACCACATCTAGAGGTGAAAAGCTCCATGCTTTTGCACAATAGCAGATCTGTTGATTGTTGGATTGATTGATGGATTGACTCATGCCTGCCGCTTCTTCCATGTTCAATCTGCGGCGATCATTTTCTTTTCTGTGCATAGAAAGAGTTGAAATCCCCCCCTGTGAAGACAAGGTCTGTGGATCATAATGTTTAGAGTCCATTCTGAAGGGAAGCAGTGAAAGATACGGTGGTTTGCTCCTTAAAGGAACTCTAGGCTGTAGGCTGTGGAAGCTTCACTCTCACACAAGCTTGACCACAGTTGTAGTCAGGGAGACGTGTTTCGTCCGGATTGTAGTCTGGCCCGGATCATTTGTAGACCTTGTCATGTGTTGAAGTGTAGCCAAAGGACGGATCTGAAGTTCAGGTTTATTTTCCCATGAAGGCAGTCCGTGTCGGCTGTCTTTGCACAGACCTCCCAACATTCCTCAAACACACATGACCTGAGCAGCAACATTGTGTTCTGTTATCATTGTTTAAAAAAAAAGGCTTATCATTGTGCAATATGTCATGTAAAAGTCATTGTGATGATTTTATTTGTGATTATTATTGATAGATTTTATTTTTACCAAAAACTGTTTAGAGAGCCTTTATATAAGCAATAAATTGCAAAAAGAAAAAAAACAATGGTGGTGTGATTTCTGTTATTCTATTTTATTAGATCAACTATAGAAACAAGCAATATCTAATGGTTCCTACATTTACTCTTGTGCATGTGACATTTGGCCATAAATGGTTACATTTCAACCACAAGACGAGTATGCATATAAATGTACATGACCGGAAGTCCGGTCTCCAGCTCTCATTTTTGCTTCATCTCAAAATGGTTTCACAAATGCGTTGTGTATTTCACTTGTTTGATGATTGCATAGTCTCAAATGAATAGTTCATGAACTAACATTATTCCTCCTGTGTGTAGCCTATGTATTGAGTCTACCATGTTAACTAAATGATTGGCAAACGTTGACATCCTTCATTCTGTGATCAACAGGTGGACCATTGTTCATCAGTTTTCTTACTGTAAAGCAAAGCAATTTCTTTGCTAGATTTATCTCACATCGGAAAGGTTTTTGTTTTGAAATTGAAAGTATCAAGCAATTTATACATCAAAAAGCATTTGTTTATACTCATACTAACAAGGCCTACTAGGAGATAACAGCTTAGACAACGTGTCAGTGCCTATAGGCTCCGACTTGTCTTTCTTGGATAGGTTATTTTTTGTACTCCTACCCTTTTGCTATTGCACCTTGTTCCACTGTTCTTGTAATACCCAATTATCATCATCATCATCATCATCATCATCATCATGCAGTGTCATCGTCAGTGTTATTTATTTGTATGGAAAAAAAGGACTCTCCTAACCTGATTGGATTTGATCATGTTCTCGTTTTTCTGTTTACACACTAGAGCCATCCGCCCGGCCCCTGATGTCCATGTGCTGGAGCTTCAAATTGCGCAAATTCATCACCTACACGCTTGATTATGAGCATGCATCATTCCAGTGAGTTGTATACCTCTGGTGAATAGACCCTTTTCACAGAGCCGTTGTCATAGGGTTCACTAGTTTCACTAGTCCTAGTCCTAAACTAGTGAAGATAACGGCCATTGACCATGGACCATGTGTCCTGGTACATAAAAGTACCAGGGCCTGGATAAGTTATAGACCTAAAAATGTGAATAGAATTTATAGACATAAAATGGCAAGGTAAATTACCATATCCATTCTTGTTTTAAGCATCTGGTGCTGCTCCCTATTGGTCATTCGCAGTATTGATGATTGTTGCTCTAAATATGGGAGAATCTCTATTGATGTGAAGATGAAAGGTCACGGCTGGTCAGTGTAACGACCAAAAGGAGGGACACATTAAAACATTAGTAACCTTAACATTAAATGCATATTACATATCTTGCTTTATTGTCCTGAATGCTAAAACATAACTTTACAGATTGTCTCATATTCTTCAATACTGAAGACATATTCCTTATGAAGGAGGGGAAGGAGGACCCTAGATGTAATATCAAGTGGACATAAAGGAATATGAAATCACAGCTCTTTTGACCCAAGGGGCACCGAGGCCACCACAGTTATGACATCTATTCAAATACAATCCCATAGAGTGAAACAAATTATTGTATCAAAATGCTGTACACGAATTTGAACACCAATTCCCTCTCATACTGCATTTATGAGTTATGTAAGGGATAAGGGGGTTTGCCTCCGCAAAGTTAATTTTGATTTTCGATACATGCACACCTCGGAGTGGATTATCCCGCTTATACCATGGCCACTTGTGAATCATTAAAAATATAAGGTTGTTTGATTTTGTATGACTCATATTTTGTGGTAATTCTGTTACAAAAGTACAACATTTAGCTCGCACTACTTTTTGTTTGACCTGAGAAATATATTGGTCTGACTAATACCTGGAATGCAATCAGTTAACATGAGATTAATCTTGAATGCAGATGTTACCTTATTACTCCAGTAAATAGAGACGATCTTAGTAACGACATGGCAACGTTACCTTATTACTTCAGTAAATAGAGAAGATCTTAGGAACGACATGGCAACGTTACCTTATTACTTCAGTAAATAGAGAAGATCTTAGGAACGACATGGCAACGTTACCTTATTACTCCAGTAAATAGAGACGATCTTAACAACGACATGGAAACATTACCTTATTACTCCAGTAAATAGAGACGATCTCTAAGTTTTCAAAACGTAGTCCCATCCAAGTCCGGTCCAGGTGAATACTCGATTCTGATTGGCTAGAAAGGTGTGCATTATTTTCAGTTCCAGGCATTAGTCAGACCCATATTTCTCTGGTCATTTGCCGTTTGTTTCCAGGAACACAAAAAGTCGTGCAAGGTAAAAGTTGTAATTTTGAGACAGAATTGCCCCAAAATATGAATCTGTAAAGGGTGTGGTTTGGACCCAATAGCAGCACAAAGACAGGTGGGTATCGTTTGTAACAAACTTTATTAGGATCGTAGTCGGGGACAGAAGGCTGATCGGGAAAACCGGGACAGGAGAGAGGCGAACGAGGAACCAGAGGGACGAGGCGGGGAACGTCGTCGGGGACAGGCAGGATCGGGAAACCGGGACAGGAGACAGGCGAATTACTGGAGAGACTTGCATGAACAAACAATCTGGCACCAGGTGAATAGTGAAGGGCTAATTTATAGCCTCCACTAATCACCTGATGCAGCCCAGCTGCGAGGGTCAATGAATGGAGTAGTGGAGGTGTAGTGATGTTCTTTGAGGAAGAAGGCCGCCGACACAGGATCGCTTTTAACTCACTTTATTTGTTTAGCTTTAGGTCTATTATCTATGAAGCAAAAGGAGGGGTATTGTATAGTTCACGCGTGGAGCGACTCTTAGCTGGATATCTAACAGATACTCGGCCTGTAGAGTTTCTGCCCCCCCCCCCCCCCCCCCCCGCTGCTCGTGCCCTCGATAGTACCTGGGCAGGCGTGGCCTCTATGACGCATAATATGCTCTGATTGGCTAGTGTTGAGCGCCCGCCCCCAGTGTATTATGTATGCTGCCATCTGGTGGCCAGGTGCGGTTAATACAGCTTATATATTTGTTCCTGTTCCCTTGAGGCTATGTGAGGATATTACAGTCTGTTGATACATATGCTGTTATTTATTCGTAACAGAGGGGGCGTGGCAGACAGACCGTGACAGAATCAACGCCTTTATATTTTAATGATTCGCAAGTGGCCATGGTATAAGCGGGATGATCCACAATGAGGTGTGTGTGCATGTATAGAAAAATAATTTGATACGGCCCTGTCAATTTTGTCCTGGACCGGCCTTGGAGTTGCGCGATTGTTGGGGGGGGGGGGGGGGGTCGGCCGTAGACCCACACGGCCGTTCTGGACTTCTCCAGAACTCACAGATGGCCAGTCCGCCCCTGGAGGCAGTGCTGTTATACTGAATATAAGCACAGCTGTGATTCGGTCATAGGTACGAGGCTGCGTGCCGAACATAATCACAGCGCATGCGTTGGATTTATCGAACGCATCAAATCCACTGCGTAGACCTGGCCGGAAGTATCAAAATATCCAATGTTGTGCTAGTGTAGCCGAGCTAAATTTAATTTTATTTTATTTTATTTTTTGGTCATTATTCACACCCTTTTTTTTAATTGTGAACTCCCCCAAAATTGTTTCCTATGTAATTTGGTTCCACGTGGTTATTTTCCATAGCATGCCTTTTTGTTTCCCTGGGGAGTAATTTGGCGTTGCACCTGTGTGTCCAGCTTAGCTTCAGTGAGCGCTGATGCTCGGAGCTGGTAAGTTATGTTTATATCTCTCTCCCTTTGATTTTTTTGATAACCTTTTTATTTGTCACCATTATAGTAATTCACACTGCTTTGTGACGTGCTTTTGGGCACGCGGGAGAAATTCCCGATGTGCAGACAACTTTCAGTCATTCAACTTTTGTAAAAAAAAAAAAAACAGACTTTTAATTGTGTTCAATGTTTTGTCAACTGGCTAGCGGCAGGTTACTACGGGGTTTCCCGGCCGCGTGAGATTTAGCATGGCGAAAAGATCGCTGCATGTCTGTGTTGACATTTTGAATGCAGCTATATGATTTAATATGTGTAGTCAATTATTTGTTTCCTTTATTTTGTAGAGTGGAGAGAGATTCTGTGGATTGTGTGACGCCCGTGTTTTTTTTGTCTCTAAAAAGGTATGCCTGTTATGTGTTTTTGATATTGCTTATTGTATAAAACGTAAAAAGAGTTGAGTGTGAGAGGAAAAAGACAATTGATGCACTGTGTAAAAAAGCCCTTTCTTTATTATATTTGTATTACCTCATTGGTGTATATATTTTATATACTGTCTTTTTATTTAACTAACTTCTTTGAGACCGTTTTATGCTTTGTTTACATTTTTATAAGTTATCTTCCACATGTATTCATAATTAGTTAAAGAATATATTAAGCTTGCTTGAGTGAGCACTGATGCTCGGAGCTGAACTGCGGTCAAGCCAGCCGTCTCTCGTTTTCGCGTGGTCAAGCCAGCCGCTCCAACATTTTCCAGTGCGCCCGTATTGCCGACTTTATGGCAAATACTTTGAGGCGCTAGTTTACTGCAGCGTGTAGAAACTTCCGGTTTTCAAAATAAAACGTGGGTATTAAATGTATTAAACGTTTATTTAAAAAATATGAAGTGTTAAGATTTGATTTTTAAAAAAGAAAGTAAGAGTTGTGTCTCATAAAACAAGTATGATCCTGCACTAATTTTGAGCCAATAGGTCACATGACCTGGAAGTTATTGAGCTTTAATGCTCATATTTACATTATGAAATGTATTAAAAATTCATTCAAAAATATGAGAAGTGTTAAAATCCTATAAAAAGAGGTGTGTCTCATACAGCAGGTGTAGATCTACTGTGCTACACTCATTTTGAGCCAATAGGTCACATGACCTGGAAGCTATTGAGCTTTAATGCTCATATTTACATTATGAAATGTATTAAAAATTCATATACAATATGAGAAGTGTTGAAATGCTATAAAAAAGAGGTGTGTCTCATACAGCAGGTGTACATCTACTGTCCTACACTGATTTTGAGCCAATAGGTCACATGACCTGGAAGTTATTGAGCTTTAATGCTCATATTTACATTATGAAATGTATTAAAAATTCATATAAAATATAAGGGGAAGTAAAATGATATAAAAAGAGGTGTGTCTCATACAGCAGGTGTAGATCTACTGTCCTACACTCATTTTGAGCCAATAGGTCACATGACCTGGAAGTTATTGAGCTTTAATGCTCATATTTACATTATGAAATGTATTAAAAATTCATTAGAAATTTGAGAAGTGTTAAAATGCTATAAGAAGAGGTGTGTCTCATACAGCAGGTGTAGATCTACTGTGCTACACTCATTTTGAGCCAATAGGTCACATGACCTGGAAGTTATTGAGCTTTAATGCTCATATTTACATTATGAAATGTATTAAAAATTCATATAAAATATAAGGGGAAGTAAAATGATATAAAAAGAGGTGTGTCTCATACAGCAGGTATAGATCTACTGTCCTACACTCATTTTGAGCCAATAAGTCACATTACCTGGAAGTTATTGAGCTTTAATGCTCATATTTACATTATGAAATGTATTAAAAATTCATTCAAAAACATGAGAAGTGTTAAAATCCTATAAAAAGAGGTGTGTCTCATACAGCAGGTGTAGATCTACTGTGCTACACTCATTTTGAGACAATAGGTCACATGACCTGGAAGCTATTGAGCTTTAATGCTCATATTTACATTATGAAATGTATTAAAAATTCATATAAAATATGAGAAGTGTTGAAATGCTATAAAAAGAGGTGTGTCTCATACAGCAGGTGTACATCTACTGTCCTACACTCATTTTGAGCCAATAGGTCACATGACCTGGAAGTTATTGAGCTTTAATGCTCATATTTACATTATGAAATGTATTAAAAATTCATTAAAAAATATGAGAAGTGTTAAAATCTAAGTGCTACACTCATTTTGAGCCAATAGGTAGTAGATGTACACCTGCTGTATGAGACACACCTCTTTTTATAGGATTTTAACACTTCTCATATTTTTTAATGAATTTTTAATACATTTCATAATGTAAATATGAGCATTAAAGCTCAATAGCTTCCAGGTCATGTGACCCATTGGCTCAAAATGAGTGTAGGACAGTAGATGTACACCTGCTGTATGAGACACACCTCTTTTTATAGCATTTCAACACTTCTCATATTTTATATGAATGTTTAATACATTTCATAATGTAAATATGAGCATTAAAGCTCAATAGCTTCCAGGTCATGTGACCTATTGGCTCAAAATGAGTGTAGCACAGTAGATCTACACCTGCTGTATGAGACGCACCTCTTTTTATAGCATTTCAACACTTCTCATATTTTATATGAATTTTTAATACATTTCATAATGTAAATATGAGCATTAAAGCTCAATAACTTCCAGGTCATGTGACCTATTGGCTCAAAATGAGTGTAGGACAGTAGATGTACACCTGCTGTATGAGACACACCTCTTTTTATAGCATTTCAACACTTCTCATATTTTATATGAATTTTTAATACATTTCATAATGTAAATATGAGCATTAAAGCTCAATAGCTTCCAGGTCATGTGACATATTGGCTCAAAATGAGTGTAGCACAGTAGATCTACACCTGCTGTATGAGACACACCTCTTTTTATAGGATTTTAACACTTCTCATATTTTTTAATGAATTTTTAATACATTTCATAATGTAAATATGAGCATTAAAGCTCAATAACTTCCAGGTCATGTGACCTATTGGCTCAAAATGAGTGTAGGACAGTAGATCTACACCTGCTGTATGAGACACACCTCTTTTTATATCATTTTACTTCCCCTTATATTTTATATGAATTTTTAATACATTTCATAATGTAAATATGAGCATTAAAGCTCAATAACTTCCAGGTCATGTGACCTATTGGCTCAAAATCAGTGTAGGACAGTAGATGTACACCTGCTGTATGAGACACACCTCTTTTTTATAGCATTTCAACACTTCTCATATTTTATATGAATTTTTAATACATTTCATAATGTAAATATGAGCATTAAAGCTCAATAGCTTCCAGGTCATGTGACCTATTGGCTCAAAATGAGTGTAGCACAGTAGATCTACACCTGCTGTATGAGACACACCTCTTTTTATAGGATTTTAACACTTCTCATATTTTTGAATGAATTTTTAATACATTTCATAATTTAAATATGAGCATTAAAGCTCAATAACTTCCAGGTAATGTGACTTATTGGCTCAAAATGAGTGTAGGACAGTAGGTCTACACCTGCTGTATGAGACACACCTCTTTTTATATCATTTTACTTCCCCTTATATTTTATATGAATTTGTAATACATTTCATAATGTAAATATGAGCATTAAAGCTCAATAACTTCCAGGTCATGTGACCTATTGGCTCAAAATGAGTGTAGCACAGTAGATCTACACCTGCTGTATGAGACACACCTCTTTTTATAGCATTTTAACACTTCTCATATTTTTTAATGAATTTGTAATACATTTCATAATGTAAATATGAGCATTAAAGCTCAATAACTTCCAGGTCATGTGACCTATTGGCTCAAAATGAGTGTAGGACAGTAGATGTACACCTGCTGTATGAGACACCTCTTTTTATAGCATTTCAACACTTCTCATATTTTATATGAATTTTTAATACATTTCATAATGTAAATATGAGCATTAAAGCTCAATAGCTTCCAGGTCATGTGACCTATTGGCTCAAAATGAGTGTAGCACAGTAGATCTACACCTGCTGTATGAGCCACACCTCTTTTTATAGGATTTTAACACTTCTCATATTTTTAATGAATTTTTAATACATTTCATAATGTAAATATGAGCATTAAAGCTCAATAACTTCCAGGTCATGTGACCTATTGGCTCAAAATGAGTGTAGGACAGTAGATCTACACCTGCTGTATGAGACACACCTCTTTTTATATCATTTTACTTCCCCTTATATTTTATATGAATTTGTAATACATTTCATAATGTAGATATGAGCATTAAAGCTCAATAACTTCCAGGTCATGTGACCTATTGGCTCAAAATGAGTGTAGGACAGTAGATGTACACCTGCTGTATGAGACACACCTCTTTTTATAGCATTTCAACACTTCTCATATTTTATATGAATTTTTAATACATTTCATAATGTAAATATGAGCATTAAAGCTCAATAGCTTCCAGGTCATGTGACCTATTGGCTCAAAATGAGTGTAGCACAGTAGATCTACACCTGCTGTATGAGACACACCTCTTTTTATAGGATTTTAACACTTCTCATATTTTTTAATGAATTTTTAATACATTTCATAATGTAAATATGAGCATTAAAGCTCAATAACTTCCAGGTCATGTGACCTATTGGCTCAAAATGAGTGTAGGACAGTAGATCTACACCTGCTGTATGAGACACACCTCTTTTTATATCATTTTACTTCCCCTTATATTTTATATTAATTTTTAATACATTTCATAATGTAAATATGAGCATTAAAGCTCAATAATTTCCAGGTAATGTGACCTATTGGCTCAAAATTAGTGCAGGATCATACTTGTTTTATGAGACACAACTCTTACTTTCTTTTTTAAAAATCAAATCTTAACACTCTTCATATTTTTTAAATAAACGTTTAATACATTTAATACCCACGTTTTATTTTGAAAACCGGAAGTTTCCACACGCTGCAGTAAACTAGCGCCTCAAAGTATTTGCCATAAAGTCGGCAATACGGGCGCACTGGAAAATGTTGGAGCGGCTGGCTTGACCACGCGAAAACGAGAGACGGCTGGCTTGACCGCAGTGGAGCTGAGTGGAGAGAGATTCTGTGGATTGTGTGACGCCCTGTGTTTTTTTGTCTCCTCTAAAAAGGAATAAACCCTCCTAACTCAACTCCTGTGTGTGCCTCACTCAATGGAAAAAAGACACAACGCAGAAACCCATCGGTTACACCAGCTAGCTAGTCATTTTTTATTGAATAATATGAGATATTGAGCGTTGAATTTAATCGCCTTTTTATTTTAAGTATATCTCACACCTGATCGTGTGATGTCCAATCATAGCGATCTAAAACCTAGTAACAGCCTATTATGTTGTCTCCCGCCTATATTTTGGAGGGAATTAATACTAATATAAATAGACAAGATAGAGCTGGTTATCACATATTTCAACAATGAGACCCGCTCACGCCGTTCAAGTAATGACGTAGGCTGCATTCAAGTAGTGACGTTGGTTGCATTACATGCGCAACACAACACAGTGGTGTGACGATACACTAAACCGACGATACGGTACGATACACGATATTGGTTTCACGATACGATATAGTCACAATATTAAAAATTAAGTTCAAATGAAGACAATGTATAATTGAACAAGATTACTTGTTTATTTCTGAGGGGAAAAATGTACTAGGACAATGTTTACCACAAAGTATGCCTGAGGTATGAAACAATAGTTAAAATAATAGTAAACTATGAAATTTAATTAGAAATACAAAAAAATATACAAAAGAAATATCAACATAAAGCTAGTGTTCTCCGGTCCCTTTCAGACTGATTACCTGTTTCGAGTCTAGTGCACTTAATTCTGCACTTAAATAGAAAACATACTGTAACCCAGTAGAGAAATAGATAATATAAGTTTCGTTTTATTTTCATTCTTATTTTCTGTTCACTAAAAAATGTGTCAGTCAAAGTAAGGTTGCTTAGCCTTGATTCTTATTGGCTGTATTAGTCAATACAGACATCTGATTTGAGAGGGGAATTAAGTCCCACCCCTCCAGGTTGATGTTCGGCAGCGCAGTCAAAGCGACAACACAAGCAGACGAGTTAGTTAGAAACTAGTTAAGCTGAAACAAAAAAGAATGTGGATAAATTAAATAAAGGCAACCTTGAGACGACACATAGGAGAAGTGGAAGAGGTGATTCTATGATCTGTGTGTCAGGAGTTAAATGCTTTTGGCAGAGTCTTGGCTAGGTTTTTGAGATTCCCTGGAGATACCCTTAGAGTTGGATTTTGGATTCTCCTTGACGAAGGAGATGGCGAGCCAGTACTGAACCAGATCTCCTCTTTATTCCAAGGAGTTGGAACCATCTTTGTCCAGAGGAGGAGACCATCCCGGCCTTCATTCCTCATCAATTGAGTATACCTCAGTGGGTAGGACTGTGACAACTTCACACCTTACCATATGACTTTTACAGAACTAAAGCACTTTGAAACTGAAACTGACTATCTGACTAAAGCTAGCTGAACGGACGACAACTAACTAAACTGGAACTTGAGTGGATCAAGGAACCCTGAACGTTATTAATCCTGAACTCTAATTCCATACCAAAGACATTTCTTTGTGGATTTGAACTGTGTTGAGTATTATATTTCTCAGGTGTTTTATGTTAATTTGTACCCTAAAACACTGAAACTATTTTTGTTCCAAAGTCCTGGTTTAGAAAGGAACTTTTGTTATTTTTTCATTATACAACTTTCAATATCTTCACAATTGAAGTTAAAGTACTCTGTGGCTCCAGTTGCTTATTGTGTCTGTCATTCTCTTTCAACTCCTCCTAAGAACCTAGACACTGGTCCTAAAGGTATTTGAATATTCTGATAACTACACGTGGGTTACAATGCCAACAGATAGTTTATTAAAAAGCATTTTTTATACAGACAATACCATCAATCGTGTGAACTCGTAGGGCGAACTCTGTGTTCTTCAGTGCGTTCACTTTAATAATAATAATAATAATAATAATAATACATTTTATTTGAAGCACTTTTCTCAGTACTCAAAGACACTTTACAATACATCATAAAAGCAGTAAAAACAACATCCAATAGTAAGAAAAACACTAAAAACACAACAAACTAAGCTAAGCATTAAAAGCAATTTTAAAAAGGTACGTTTTTGTCATTGATTTGAAAGTTGAAAGGTCAGTGCAGTCACGGATTTGTATGGGGAGAGAGTTCCAGAGGGAGGGGGCAGCAACAGAGAAGGCTCTGTGCTTGGTCCTGGGTGGTGGAGACAGGAGATTTGCGTTGGATGAGCGGAGGCTACGGGATGGGTTGTGGCGGTGGAGCAGGTCAGTGAGGTAGGAAGGGGCCTGGTTATGGAGGGCTTTGTGTGTGAGGAGGAGGATTTTGAATTGAATTTGTTGTGGGACCGGGAGCCAGTGGAGGTTCTGGAGGACAGGGGTAATGTGGTCACGGGTGCGGGTGTGGGTGAGCAGACGAGCAGCAGAGTTCTGGATGTACTGGAGTTTATTTAAGGTTTTGGATGGTGTGCCGTACAGGATGCTATTGCAGTAGTCGAGTCTGGAGGTGATGAAGGCGTGGATGAGGGTTTCTGCAGCAGAGAAAGGGAGTGATGGGCGGAGTCGGGCGATGTTTTTGAGGTGAAAAAAGGCAGTTCTGGTGATTTGTTTTATGTGGTGTTTGAAGGAGAGGTTATTGTCAAAGATGACTCCGAGGTTGCGACTGTGAAGGGATGGAGACAGGGTGGAGGTGTCGACAGTGAGGGAGAAGCTGGGAATGGTTTTTGTGATGGATTTGGGACTGATGATGATCATGTCTGTTTTGTCGCAGTTCAGTTTAAGGAAGTTGGTGTGCATCCAGGATTTAATGTCAGTGAGGCAGTTGGAGAGAGTGGAGTGAGTGGCAGAGGTGATGAATTGGGTGGAGATGTAGAGCTGGACATCATCGGCGTAGCAGTGGAAGTTAAGACCATGGTGGCGGATGACGTTGCCAAGGGGAAGCAGGTAAAGTATGAAGAGGAGAGGACCAAGCACCGAGCCCTGGGGGACGCCTTGGGACAGTGGAACGGTGGAGGAGGTGCAGTTGTTGATGTGGATGAACTGTTGTCTGTCGGTGAGATATGATTGGAGCCAGGAGAGGGCGGTGCCGGTGATGCTGAGGGACGATTCGAGGTGGGAGAGAAGAATGGTGTGGTTGATAGTGTCAAAAGCTGCAGTGAGGTCCAGGAGGATGAGGATGCTGAAGTGACCAGAGTCTGCAGAGGAGGATGTCGTTGGTGACTTTGATGAGGGCTGTTTCAGTGCTATGTTGTGAACGGAAGCCGGATTGGAATGGTTCGAACAGGTCATTTGAGCAGAGGTGGGTTTTGAGTTGTTTGGCGACAGTGCGTTCCAGTATTTTAGACAGAAAGGGGAGATTGGAAATGGGCCAAAAGTTTGACAATGTCAGGGTCTAGTCCAGGTTTTTTGAGGATGGGGGTGACAGCAGCCAGTTTGAGTGAACGGGGGATTGAGCCAGAGCTGAGAGAGGTGTTAATGATTTCTGTGATGAGTGTGGAGATAGCTGGTAGACAGTCTTTGATGAGGTGGGATGGGATGGGGTCCAGGACACATGTTGATGTTTTCATCCCTGTTAGGATTTTGGACAGCTCCCCTGACGACACAGGGGAGAACTGAGACAGGGGCTGAGAGGTGTAGGGGGGAGGAACAAATGATGGAGTGGGAGTGCAGACAGTGGTGGCAGAAGAAGGACAGGTTGTTGTAAATGGTGTCAATTTTGGTCTGAAAGAATGAAAAGAATGGTTGTGAATGAGTTGGTGATATTGTCACTGGGTTTGAGGAGTTTATTTACTGTGGAGAAAAGAGCCCTGGGGTTGGTGGAACCAGAGTGTATGAGGTGTGAGTAGTAGGTGGACCGGGTAGTGTTAAGAGCTTCCTTATACTGCTGAAGGTAATCTGTGTAGGCTTGAAGATGAACGGTTAAACCAGTTTTGTTATGGAGTCTTTCAAGCTGACGCTTACGGGATTTCATTTTGTGCAGATCAGGAGTGTACCAGGGAGCAGAGTGAGTGAATGAGACAGTTTTAGTTTTGGTGGGAGCCAGCTGATCGAGACAGGAGGAGAGTGTTTCGTTGTAGTAGTTGGTCAGGGCGGAAGGGTTGTTATTCAGCGGTGGGGGGGAGGAGGATATTTTGCTGGCAAGAGAGGCTGAAAGGGCAGGAGTGGAGATGGATTTAAGATTTCTGAAAGAAATTGTCCATTTGTCCTTGGTGGTAGAAATGGGGAGATCAATGTTCATGGTGATTGCCAGGTGGTCAGAGATGTTGAGGTTGAGGCTGGAGAGGTGTGGTATGGTGAGACCAGTAGAGCAGACCAGATCCAGGATGTGACCACGGCTGTGGGTGGGAAAGTTGACGTGTTGGGTGAAGTTGAAGCAGTGTAGCAGTTCCAGGAACTCAGTGGCAGATTTGCAGTTAGTGTCGATGTGGATGTTGAAATCTCCCAGGAGCAGAACAGAAGGTGAGATGGCAGATAACTGAGTTAAAAAGTCAGAAAAGTCAGAGAGAAAGGAAGGATTTGGTTTGGGGGGGGCGGTAGATTATGGCAGTGACCAGAGGAGTGGGACCAGAGAGTTTGAAAGTGATGTGTTCAAAGGACTGAGCAGCAGGGATGGAGATGGTGGATGTTTTAATGTCCTTTCTGTACACTGCAGCGACATCACCTCCCCGCCCCTCAGGTCAGGGTTTGTCCATGTATGTATATCCTGTGGGTGTGGTCTGGTTGAGTGAGAAATAGTCCAGAGGTTTGTGCCAGGTTTCACTGATACAGAGGAAATCCAGGTTATTGTCAGTTATGAATTCATTTAAAATGAGGCTTTTATTGTTGAGTGAGCGGGTGTTGAGCAAAGCCAGTTTCAGGTGAAGTTGCTTCGTGATGGGATGGGAGGACCGAGGAAGGGGGCGGAGATTAGATAGGTGCACGTGTCGTTTGTTGTGATGACGTGGTAAGGAAGTTGCGGTGCGTGAACAGGACCAGATGGATGGAATAGAGTTTGGGGTTGAAAAGTTGTAATTGAACATACGACCAGAGCCTCTGTGTGGAGGACGGCGAAGTAGTCCAGTTTCTCGGAGGATGTCAATGCAGTCCGGACGGAGGTGGTTGTCGAGTGAGTGGAGGTCAGCGGTGGAGTAGAGCGGTGGCATGATCCAGGTGTGGAGCGCTAGCACAGAGCTAGCGCTAGCATGTACCCAGAGGCCGGGTGTCTGTGGATGAAAAGATGACGTGTACCCCAGGAGTATCCAGGGAATAATCCACAGCATAACCGCAGCAAATAGACAATAATCCGATGAGGAGAGGGGCCGCCGGCCTGCTAGCCATGCGGTCCAGGTAGGGAGATGAGGTTGTCAGCCAGAAGCGGTGGTGGCCAGCGGAGGAAGCCAAAGCCAAAGCCCAGTAAAGCCGACCACACCGGGACGGGAAGATCCTGGCAGGACGGGCAGGTGGGCTTGAGCTGGCAGGGAAAGACTGCAGGAATGGCCACCCCGATGGCAGGGCGACGAGGCTATGCCGAAGTCCCGGGAATCCTGGAGCTAGTAGGAGCTAGCAGGACGGTGGGGGACTTCACAGGTACGAAGCAGATATGTAGCAGTGAATTTGTTTGTCCTCCAACTTCAGAGGACTGCTGAACCAGACAATCTGGTGTGGTGAGGCGTAGATCAAAAGACAAAAACTTTGTCATAGACTATTGTGAGAGACGGGGAGAGAGACGGAGCGGCAGCCAGGTGCGCCAGCAGCCAGGTGCGCCAGCAGCCAGGTGCGCCAGCAGCCAGGTGCGCCAGCACCCGCTCTCAGAAGCGCGCCCAGTATTCAGATGACAACGCTTGGTGTGCGAGGGGAGATCTTTGTCATGTCTGCCACTGCTCCCTCTGCTGCCTCCTAGCGGCAGCCAGGATTTTCCCTGTTTGTCTGTGTCCCTGTCTGTCTGTGGTCTATGTTCTGTGTTGTATGTGGTGGGCGTGTCTCCTGGCTCCTGCTCCTCTCTGGTCTCGGCACCCACCTCAATCTCCTCTGGCTTCACACCTGCAGCGCATCAGCTGATTAGCATCAACCAGTATATCAACCCCGGTTTTCCACCCACTCTGGGCCAGATCATTGCTAAGCATTCCCTGCTCCTCACACATCCACGTTCCAGGCCTGTCTGCCTGCCTGCCGATCTACGGTCTTCCCGCTGTGTCTGTCCTGTCTGCCTGGAGGTCCTGCATCCTACCCTGCCATTCCCTGCTCCTCACCTATCCATGCCCCAGCCCTGCCTGCCTGCCGTGTCTGTCCTGTCTGCCTGGAGGTCCTGCATCCTTCCCTGCCATTCCCTGCTCTTCACCTATCCACGTCCCAGCCCTGCCTGCCGTGTCTGTCCTGTCTGCCTGGAGGTCCTGCATCCTTCCCTGCCATTCCCTGCTCCTCACATTAAACCCTGTTCTTGCACTCCCAACTCCTGCCTCCTTTGTCTGCGTTTGGGTCCCCCTGCCCCCCTGCTTGTGACAGAATGATCTGGCCTAACAGGGACCCAGCTGACAAAGCAGTGGCGAGGCTCCTGGGCATCCGGGAATTCATGCTCAGGGCTACCAGCGCCACCGACCTGAGATCCCAAAGAGCTAACCTGGTGATAGCCCGCATACACGTTGCCTGTTGCCCGACCCCAGCAACCGAGTCCCTAGCTGCCGAGCTAGCTCAGGTGGCGCAGCAGCTGACGGCCTTGCTAGCCTCTATGTCTGCTAGCATTCAAGCTAGGTCCCTGCCCACTAACCTCCTTTGTTCCTCTGTTTGCTCCCCGGTTAGTGCCTCGGTTTGCTCCCCTGTTAGCGCCCCTGTCTGCTCCACGGTTAGCCTCCCTGATGTATTTTAATACATTTGTTCACACAAGTAATTTAATTTGTACTTTATTTTGATACATATTTGTATTTTGTATCTAGATACATTACAGTGTATTGTTGGCCAACTCTGGGTATGCAAACCCCATGGCAGAAAGTAGCACATTGCTCTCTATCCTAGGAAATACCAATATTTGTGGAATTCGTATTATAAAATAGATAGGCCTACCCAATTCTGCCAACTCATTTTTTATTATGCATACTTTTTCTACATTGAGGTGGAGGTAGCCAACTGTAAAGTATTTGGATGTTTGGCTGGTTTAGGATGAGTGCTACCAGAATGGTGTGTCGGTTAGAACACAGGAATGAGTCCAGGAATTACAATTCAGTTGATTTTATTGCCATTTGCTTTCCTTTCTTTGTTGTTTGATGTCTTAATGTTGTTTTACATTTGCTGAATGTTGCTGGTGATCTACAATCAAACAAACCCAACTTTACTGTTACAAATCATAATTATACATGCACAGAACCACAAAGGAAATCTTTAACTGAATTAAATTATTAACAGTTCTCAAATTAATATCAATGCAAAAGGATTGATATAAACTTACAATGTCATAGACGCAGCAAACACATGCAGCAGGCAGAGGAACAAGCAGTCAGTACAAAGAGACACAGTGAGGCTGATTACTAATAATCCTCAGGTGAAGGAAGCTCCCAGAAGTGGGCGTGTCTCCCAGTAGGAGTGGCAGGGGAGTAACCAATTGGGATTTTGAACAGCCGCCCCCAAATGTGACAACATATTTGTCCAGATAAATCCCACTCATACAGTAGGATCATCGGGAAAGGCAGGAAGAGTGATGAGACGACTGACTGGACGGGTGAACTTTTTCCCATTTATGGCGATCTCAGCCACTCGAATGCGACCATCAGAACTGGGCAGGACCTTGGTGACTGTCCCTATGGGCCAGGAACTACGAGGGAGCTGGGGGTCAATCACCATGACAACGGCAGAAGGTGAGATGGAGGGACCATCCATTTTCCACTTCGGACGGGACTGAAGGCTTGGAAGATAATCCTTGATGAAGCTGACCCAGAACCTGTCGGCAAGGATCTGACTGTGTCTCCACTTCCTATGGGTTAAGAGCTCAGAATCAGCAAACAGTACTTGTGGAAGAGACGCATCTCGCCGCCCCATCAGAAGAATATTTCGCGTTATGGGGTCTGCGTCTGAGATGTTTGATGACACGTAGCCAAGGGGTTTCGAATTCATTATCTCTTCAACTTCAACAACTACAGTATACAGGACTTCCTCTGTCACAACTTGAGTTCCTAAAGTGACACGCAGGGCAGATTTAATGGACCTCACCTCATGTTCCCATGTTCCTCCGAAGTGAGGGGCATGTGGTGGATTGAATGAGAACTTGATTTGCTGCTGTGCCAGTTTCTCTTGAAGCATGGGGGCAAGTTGAGCATAGGCTTCTCTGAGCTCCCTTTCGCCACCTCGGAAATTCGTGCCATGGTCAGATATGAGTTCATGAGGACATCCTCTTCGGGCCACAAACCGATGAAGGGCTAAGAGGAAGCGGCCAGTGTCAAGGCTTGACAGGACCTCAAGATGGACACATCGGGTGGTCTGACATTTGAAAAGAATGCCCCATCTCTACTCATGCCTTCGGCCGATTTTGATGGTGAAGGGGCCAAAGCAGTCCATGCCAGTTGACCAGAAGGGGGGCTTATGGAGACGAAGTTTGGAGGCAGGTAAGTCAGCCATACGAGGAACAGAGGGAGAGCTCTTCCATTTTCTACAGTCTACACGTTTGCTGAACCTTCTTGACAGCTTGCCGGCCACGCAGAACCCAGTATTTCCGCCGAAGTTGGGCAAACTCTTTGTGGCCCAGGGTGACGCAAAGAAGAATCAATTTCAGAGATGATTAGAGTGGTGATGTGATTCACAGGGTCCAGGACAATTGGATGGATGACATCAGGCTCAAGATCTTCACTCTGACGGAGTCGGCCGCCCACTCTGATCAATCCTGTAGCCGGATCATATTCTGGAGCTAGTTCAGCCAGGCGACTTTGAGGGGGAACATCTCGGCCACTTTCAAGTAGCTTGTATTCTGTAGGGAAATCCTCTTTTTGGGCCTGATGGAGTAGATGAAGCTCTGCTTGGATGTATGTTGGCTTGGTGGAGTCCAGCTGCATACTCTCAGCAGTAGCGTCAAGTAGCGCTGACCAGGTGCTGAACTGGAAATAGTCAGACTTTAATGGACTGTCAGATTGCTCTACATAACCACAGAACAGGGATTTTCTCAGTTCTGGCAAAGTTTCCTGGGAGGTCGGTCCATGCAACATCCAGCCTAAGCGGGTATGCAGGGCAGCTGGGCTTCCAGGGGGGCCAAATCTCACACGTTCCACAGAGCACAGGAGATGAGAGTTGTCTGCCCCCACCAACAGCAATGGTCTGATCTTATTGAACTCAGCAACGGTAAGCCTTGAAGATGCTGATAACGTCTCTGCAGAGTGGTGACAGGGTAAATCTGCTCAGGTAAATCTAATTGCTTCGCAGTGAAAGCATCTTTGATCTCATATTTCTTACGCTGATTGGAAGCTGATGAAATTGAGAAGGATACTGTAGTACCCTCGATTTTCTCTGTGCCTTGTCTGTGCGCAGGGCTAAGGACTCGGCTGCCCCATGTAGGCCTAACATCTCTGCAGCAGAGGACAAAAGCATGGTTCCCTCTGAACCGTCGTCCAGGATGGCATAGGTGTCCAAAGATTTACCATTGTGAGTCAGGACAACTTTTACCACCTTCAGGAGTACAGAGTTGAATCCACTGGGCCTACACAGCAAATTTCCCAGTGTTAAATTAACACCCACGGTGTTAATTTTAACACCAGCAAAGTGTCTATATGCATCCACTCTCAATCGTGTTAAATTAACATTTATGAAAGTGTTAATAAGTTAACACCCAATTTTCACTCTTTATTGTCAAAAATCAACACTACATAACACTTTGTGGTGTTGTATTCACACTACACTGGTGTTAGTGTTAAAACAAAATGTTAAAAAACACTGCTTTCTTCAACACCAACACCAGTGTAGTGTGAAGACAACAAAACTCAGTGTTGAAAATGACTAATTGTTACACTACTAGGTGTACACTCACCGGCCACTTTATTAGGTACACCTTGCTAGTACCGGGTTGGACCCCCTTTTGCCTTCAGAACTGCCTTAATCCTTCGTGGCACAGATTCAACAAGGTACTGGAAACATTCCTCAGAGAGTTTGGTCCATATTGACATGATAGCATCACGCAGTTGCTGCAGATTTGCTGACTGCACATCCATGATGCGAATCTCCCGTTCCACCACATCCCAAAGGTGCTCTATTGGATTGAGATCTGGTGACTGTGGAGGCCATTTGAGTACAGTGAACTCATTGTCATGTTCAAGAAACCAGTCTGAGATGATTCGCGCTTTATGACATGGCGCGTTATCCTGCTGGAAGTAGACATCAGAAGATGGGTACACTGTGGTCATAAAGGGATGGACATGGTCAGCAACAATACTCAGGTAGTCTGTGGCTTTGACACGATGCTCAATTGGTACTAATAAGCCCAAAGTGTGCCAGGAAAATATCCCCCACACCATTACACCACCACCACCAGCCTGAACCGTTGATACAAGGCAGGATGGATCCATGCTTTCATGTTGTTGACGCCAAATTCTGACCCTACCATCCGAATGTCGCAGCAGAAATCGAGACTCATCAGACCAGGCAACGTTTTTCCAATCTTCGATTGTCCAATTTTGGTGAGCCTGTGCGAATTGTAGCCTCAGTTTCCTGTTCTTAGCTGACAGGAGTGGCACCCGGTGTGGTCTTCTGCTGCTGTAGCCCATCCGCCTCAAGGTTCGACGTGTTGTGCGTTCAGAGATGCTCTTCTGCATACCTCTGTTGTAACGAGTGGTTATTTGAGTTACAGTTGCCTTTCTATCAGCTCGAACCAGTCTGGCCATTCTCCTCTGACCTCTAGCATCAACAAGGCATTTGCGCCCACAGAACTGCCGCTCACTGGATATTTTCTCTTTTTCGGACCATTCTCTGTAAACCCTAGAGATGGTTGTGCGTGAAAATCCCAGTAGATCAGCAGTCTCTGAAATACTCAGACCAGCCCGTCTGGCACCAACAACCATGCCACGTTCAAAGTCACTTAAATCACCTTTCTTCCCCATTCTGATGCTCGGTTTGAACTGCAGCAGATCGTCCTGACCATGTCTACATGCCTAAATGCATTGAGTTGCTGCCATGTGATTGGCTGATTAGAAATTTGCGTTAACGAGCAGTTGGACAGGTGTACCTAATAAAGTGGCCGGTGAGTGTATACCAATAACACTATCGGGTGTCAAATTTCCCCATACCCCACCAACTGAAATAAAAGGCAAATGGCAGAAAATATAGAGAAAATGACCTTTGTATTAAATCCATTTTTGACAATTCAATGCACATTTCAGACAAAACTGCAGTAGGGCACAATATACATACTTTCATCATTTTCAGGTGAAAACTGTCTGTCATAAGGCTTATAGTACAACAGATCATCCACACAAATTACTCTAAACACATCATCCACCTCCTCAATGCTGAATGCATTCAGGTGATCATCAAAATGCATGGTAATAACTTTGGTGGCCAATAGAAACACTTCATCATCTTCGATAATGATATTGTTAATCTTATTAAAAGTAGGCATTTCATTTTCAACACTTGTACAGACAAACATTCCAATCTGGTACTCTGTTCCATGGATTTTCACCCAGGAAGTAGTGGAGACACTAGACAGATTCAAAGTTGGACAAGACCTCAAGACCACATTGCCCTCCATACTGCTAGTTGAGACATGTTTAACAGGACCAAACTGTAATCTTTTGAAATAAAAATTCTCCCAATGAAAAGCCAACTGATGCTGATGTTTCTTCACTAATGTTTTGGTTAAGTTTTTAAAATTCTTCACCGACTTCTTAAAGAAGTTGTGCTTGCCTTCGAACCTCATACACCACATATGTATGAGTGGACCTATTTTCCGAATGCATCTAGGGTAGTGTATCATCAGATGATGCTTTGGAATGAGCCTCTTATCTGTAAACACCAACTTAAAAAGTTTGTGATGGTCATAAATGAGGTGCTTCAAATAATAAGTCATACCATCTGTTATAATTGGAGAGAATACAATGTTTACAATCTGAATCAAAAGCATAATCACATTCCAATAACTGTTGTTCTGGTCAACTAGGTCTCCAAAAATCAAGGGAGTATTTCGGAGGAGGCACCAAGACTGAATGGCATTGAGCCCGAGGTCATTGCCATCATCATTAACTTTGACTCCACTGGGTCTGTTCTTTCTCTCACTGTAACCATAGTTAAAGCTCTGAATCCTTTGAGAGAGAGTGTTTAAAGAAATGAAGTCCTTCACCAAATACTGAAAAAGAAGCTTCAACTCATACTGTACAACACCTTCTAGTAGGTCGTGCATAATATCCACTGCATAATTGTCTGAGGAATGAAAAAATTGCAGTGCATTTAGGGGACAGGTTCTCTTAACACCAAATGAGTGAACTAGAGTGGGATTTTGTGCCATGGCATTGCAGTGTTCTGAAAAGAGCTCCTTTGTGCGAAGAATTAAGTCTGGGTCATCCTCACTAAAGACTGACTGCAAACGTGTTTTGTCAGTTAAACAAAATCGGCAACAGTAGGTTGCACTGAACGATTCAACCATACCAAATAGTCCATGTATAGCTAAATTATCCCCAGTAACCTGAATAACAGACCCCTTTAATGGTGCATCTGAAAAGGGTACCTGGATCCCCTGAGTCTCCAAAACTTTTAAATCATTAACAAGAGGCTGCAGGATTGGATCGAAACCATATTTCTTCAAGTCCTCTGAGTAAAAAAGCGCCACAAGATGAATGTTCATCAAAACAGAATTCAGCTTCATTGGCAAATTTCGTAAAATAAAATAAACACAGCCAAGTTTGTGAATTCCCTTTTTAGATCCTAGCGGATTGGCTGTTTCAAAATCATCATAATAAAGCTGAATTTGAAGAGCGTGTTCTTGTTGTGAAAATAATGGATGATTTCTGAAATATGAACCATCATTAATGTCTTTGAAAATGCCATCTTCATGAAGCTTTACTTGCTGGAAACATTTGCTGAGTTCCCGGTTAGTAAACATGGACTCAAGGGTTCCCAAAATAGGCACATAAACAAATTTGTCATTAACAGGAATTTGACTGTATACACCAGTAGTTCTATCTTTGCGGAGATCATAACGCACACCAAGAACATGCTCTACTGGTTCAACGATTTTCCATTTTTTCTCAAAATGTCTTTGCCTCTTAGTTTCTGTATTGAGGAATGAAAATGGATTTTCAAGCTGCTCAAAACAGTCTTTAACTTTACTCAGAGTTTGTTCAGTTACCTCAGATGAAAGACATTTAAGAACAGTGTCATGTGCTTGGACATGGACATCATTGACAAATTCTTCCATTGAACCAACTAAAGATTGCACAGTACTTTCAGGGACTCCAGATGCTTGTACTTGAGCGACAATAGAGCTGCACATATCCAGTAACTGTCTTTTTTCAAGAGGAGCTGGGTAACTGACGAGAGAAACTGCACTCGGCAGTGGATCAGGAACAAAAACATTACTGTCAACATTGTCCAAAGGATCAACAGAACTTGAAACTACACAGTCTGTATGTACTCTTAATAAATGTTTTTTGAATCCACAATATGTATAAAAAACAGAGGAACACCCACTCTCGCCACATTTCAATCGCAATGTCCGTCCAGGGTACAAAGCATGACTAAACTTCAAATGTTGAAAATAAACAGAGCAACTTTTGTGCTGTACCTTGCACACGTAGCAGGTAAACATTTTCAAACCTCAGTATGATCGACTTTGGCCCGGATTTCCTTGACCCGCGGACTCTCTTTTGTAGTGCCGACATCAATCCCATACACGGTAGTTTGAATGAAGGTGTAGAAGTTGCACAAGGCCTCATCGTAGGATACAGCGAAGACGAAGTGGGCCTTGAACAGTTCGTCGAATGCAGCCACAGCTGTCTGCGCCACACAGGGAATGGCCTTCTGGTCGAGGATGACGTAGAACTTCTGGATACTACTCTTCTTTTCTCCAACACAGAGGAGGAAGGGCTGTGCTGATCCAACTCTGTCAAGGAATGTCACCATGCTGGTCCCCACCTAAGAGTGTCAGAGGGAAAATTAGGAACAGTATTTTATATTTGTTTACTCACACACACACAAACAATTTACCGCATTTATGCAAAAAAAAAAAAACATTTACCACTTTCCTTTAGGCATCTAAACACCTCTAAATGACATGGCACGTTAAAACTTTTAATTTGAAGTTTTATCCAAATTCTCAAGAATCAGTGGATTAAGAGTTAAAAGTGGCGAAGCAACAATCAGTCACCATCTATATGTCATGGATTCCCTCTGCCAGCATGGTAACTACACTCGATTGGCCCTAATCACCTTCACCTGTCCCACTCTGCTCTGTCTCCCTTAGCCTCGTTAACTCTCCAGCTGCACTGCATTTGCCAGTAACCATGCTCTGCATTTAAGGTCCTGTGTTGCAGTCAGTTCTTGTCAGATCGTCTGCAAGCTCACTCGTGTTACCAGTCTGCTCCTACTTTCTCTGACTCCTGTACCCGGACCTGCCTGGACTCCTGCCCTGTTCTCCCATCCCGGAAACCCGACCTGCCTTTGTCTTCGACTCCGATCTCTCTTCTGCCCCGGTAATTTCGACCTGCCTTCTGCTTGACTCTTTTGACTTGGATTTGCCCTGAACTGTGCCACTGCCTTGCTTTCACCTGCTGTTGTTGTGTGTGTGTTTTCCCCAGGACCTCCCGGATTCTCCAGCTCCAGGATTTGCTTCCCACTTCCCTGGGGAGGCACACACACACACACAGCACCTGGGACCCCCTGGAACCCTTGGACGCCCAGAACTCTGAACACTTCTCCTTCCCACTCCCCTTTCCCTAAATTCAATAAATACCCTTCTGGGTTCGAACGCACTTGGTTCCTCCGTCTCGTACCTGACAGTACGATCTGACCACCATGGAATCAGCGAACGAACCATCAGCCCTGGACCGCCTGCAACGTGCAGAGGGGGAGGTTTCCCGAATGACTGGCGACGTCGCGTCTTTGATTCAGCTCGGCCATCAGCATCAACGACAACTCCAGCAACAACAAGAGCAACTGGCCCAGGTGCTTGAGGCCCTTACAATCTTGAGAGCTCCCTCTACTGCATCACCCCAACCAGCCCCCAGCGCTCCAGCGCACAACGCTCCAGCCCAGGTGTCTACGGCTCCAGCTCCCGGACCATCGAACCCAGAACCCAGGATTGGAGACCTGGAGCGCTTCAATGGCGACCCAGACCAGGTCCGGCCCTTCTTGACCAACTGCAAACTCCTGTTCTCGCTGCAACCCAGAACCTTCGCCTTGGAGGAGGCCAAGGTTGGATTCGCCATTACCCATCTGACGGGTCGGGCTCGTCTCTGGGGAGCAGCAGAGTTCGAGCAACAAACCCCAGCCTGTGCCACCTTCGAGGCCTTCGAGACAGAAATGAAAAAGGTGTTCGATCTGGGTTCAACAACGGCAGATGCATCCCAAGAACTCCTAACAATCCGGCAGGGCAATCGCACTGTCGCTGACTTCTCCATTGAATTCCGGACCCTGGCCAGACGCAGCACGTGGAATACGGTAGCCGTGGTGAACGCCTTCCTTCATAGTTTGGCAGAGTACATCAAGGACGAGTTGGTCTCATACGACTTACCCACGACCCTCGACGACGCCATCGCTCTGGTGGTTCGTATCGACCGCCGGATACAGACCCGTCGACGAGAGAAGGGGCGCCAAATTCCACGCCCCGTCCGCAATCGGAATGGCTTTTCGCCGGCCCTGTTCTACCCCGGAGCCTCGCCTCCCCAGTTGACACATACCAGCCAGCCCGAACCCATGGAGATTGGTTGCTCTACCCTCACTCCAGAGGAACGCCGGCGCCGCTTTACCTCAAACCTTTGCCTGTACTGCGGGGGCGAGAACCACCGAGTGGTCAACTGTCCAGCAAAAGCCAAAGCTCATCAGGCGTAGGGGGGGTCCTGGTGAGCTCAGCATGTGTTCAGCCCCCCGTAACCCGAAAACCCCTGCTCCAGGTTCGTCTTCTGCTTCCCAATTCCCCACACACGCTTTCCGCCCTGGTCGACTCTGGAGCAGATGCCAACATTATGGACTCTGAACTAGCTCATCAATTAGGCATAGGGCGCCATCGTCTGTCCACACCTGTTCCTGCACGAGCCCTGGATGGGCATCTGCTTGGCACTGTTACTCACATCTCAGCCCCAGTAACCATGCACTTGTCAGGAAACCACCAGGAGGCTATCCAGTTTCACCTTCTGCGCTCACCAGGGTTGCCACTCATCCTAGGATATCCATGGCTCCTTCAACATAACCCCCACTTCGACTGGGAAACTGGAGTAATACTGGAGTGGGGAAGAGAATGCCACCAAACCTGCTTGAGAGGAGCCATCATACCCCCCAGTCCTGAATCCCCTGACTCGATCCCAGACCTCTCCAATGTGCCTGCCAGTTACCATGGATTTCGTGAGGTCTTTAACAAGTCCAAGGCCACTTCTCTGCCCCCTCATCGGCCATACGACTGCGCCATTGACCTCCTGCCAGGCACTGCACCTCCTAAGGGCCGCCTGTATTCCTTGTCTGCCCCTGAAAGGAAATCCATGGAGACATACATCAACGATTCCTTGGCCGCTGGAATTATCCGTCCATCATCTTCCCCTGCCGGTGCTGGATTCTTTTTTGTTGGGAAAAAGGACGGATCTCTCCGTCCATGCATCGACTTCCGGGGGTTGAATGACATAACCATCAAGAATCGGTACCCTCTGCCACTCCTGTCATCCGCCTTTGAACTACTCCAGGGGGCAACCATCTTCACCAAACTCGACCTCAGGAATGCTTACCATCTGGTACGGATGAGAGAGGGCGATGAGTGGAAGACAGCGTTTAATACCCCAACCGGACATTATGAATACTTGGTCATGCCCTTTGGTCTTACTAACGCCCCAGCAGTTTTCCAGGCCCTTGTGAATGACATCCTCAGGGACATGCTCAATATCTTTGTATTCGTTTACCTGGATGACATTTTGATATTCTCAAGAGACATGCCTGAACACGTCCGTCATGTCCAGTTGGTCCTGCGTCGCCTCCTTGAGAACTCTCTCTTTATCAAAGCAGAGAAATGTGAGTTTCACGCCAGGTCTGTATCCTTTCTGGGGTATATAGTAGCGGAGGGAAGTATTCAGATGGACCCTGCCAAGGTCTCAGCCGTTACCTCTTGGCCAGCGCCTGAGAGCCGCAAGAAACTACAGCAATTCCTGGGGTTCGCCAACTTCTATAGAAGATTTATCCGGAATTACAGTAAGGTTGCTTCCCCGTTGACTGCCCTCACCAGCACCAAGGTCCACTACCGATGGACACCGGAGGCCGACCAGGCGTTCAGAACTCTGAAAGCACGCTTCACTTCTGCCCCCATCCTCCAAATGCCTGACCCCGATCGGCAGTTCGTGGTGGAGGTAGACGCATCAGACATCGGGGTCGGGGCAGTTCTCTCCCAATGTGCCGCAGGGGATGGCAAGTTGCACCCCTGCGCGTTCTTCTCACGCAGACTGACCCCTGCTGAGCAGAACTATGACATTGGCAACCGGGAATTGCTAGCCGTGAAACTTGCATTGGAGGAGTGGCGGCAGTGGCTAGAGGGCGCCAGCACTCCGTTCCTGGTATGGACCGACCACAAAAACCTGGAGTACATCCGAACTGCCAAGAGGTTGAATCCACGTCAGTCCCGCTGGTCTCTATTCTTCACCCGGTTCAACTTCACCCTCTCGTATCGTCCAGGTTCCCGCAATGCAAAACCCGATGCTCTCAGCCGGGTTTTTCAGAAGGACGAAGCTCCTGTGGAGGAACCGGCTCCTGTCCTCCCAAGCTCCTGTATCGTTGCTGCTCTGACCTGGGACATAGAGAGACGAGTCAGGGACGCTATCCGAGACCAGCCCGGCCCCAGTGCTTGCCCCAACGATTGCCTCTTCGTCCCAGATCAACTCAGATCACAGGTGATTCAGTGGGGTCATGACTCTCACCTAGCCTGCCATCCTGGAGGGAATCGAACGTTCCGCCAACTCTCCCAACGGTTCTGGTGGCCCTCGATGAGGACTGACATCCAGGACTATGTAAGGGCTTGCCGCACCTGCAGCCAAAATAAAACCCCCAGTCGCCCACCTGCAGGATTACTCCAACCTCTGCCTGTGCCCAGACGCCCCTGGTCCCACCTGTCATTAGACTTTGTCACCGGTCTGCCCCCGTCCGGTGGAAACACTGTTATCCTCACCATTGTTGACAGATTCAGCAAGATGGCCCATTTTGTTCCGCTTCCAAAACTACCCTCTGCGAAGGAGACAGCGCAGGTAGTACTGGAACAAGTCTTCAGGATACACGGTCTGCCCAAAGACATCGTCTCTGACAGGGGTCCCCAGTTCGCATCAGTTTTCTGGAAGGAGTTCTGTCGCCTCATCGGGGCCACAGCCAGTCTTACCTCCGGCTTCCACCCTCAGTCCAACGGACAGTCGGAGAGATTTAACCAGGAGCTGGAGAAGTCCCTCCGCTGCATGGCTTCACGCAATCCCCGATCCTGGTCTCAGCAGCTCCTGTGGGTGGAATATGCCCATAACTCCCTCCCGAGCTCCGCAACTGGCCTGTCCCCCTTCCATTGTGTGTACGGCTACCCGCCACCACTGTTCGCGAGTCAGGAGCCCAATGTATCCTGCCCGTCTGCCCTGGCCCTTGTACGGCGTTGCCGCAGAACCTGGTCCCAAGCCCGGACCACCCTCCTCCGGTCGGTGGCTAGTTATGTAGCTGGAGCAAATCGACGGAGGATTCCGGCTCCTACATACCGGGTGGGACAAAGGTATGGCTCTCCGCCAAGGATCTTCCGCTCCGAGGGGAGTCCCGCAAGTTGGCACCCCGGTACGTCGGCCCGTTTCCTGTGGAGAGGGTGATCAGTAGGTCGGCTGTCCGCCTCATGCTCCCCAGCTCCATGAAGGTCCACCCAACCTTCCACGTGTCCAAGCTGAAACCAGTGCACGAGAGTGATCTACTCCCCGATGCTCCGCCACCGCCTCCTCCTCGTGTGGTCGAGGGGGGACTGGTCTACACGGTCAACCGCCTCCTCCAATCACGTCGACGGGGAAGAGGTCTCCAGTACCTGGTGGACTGGGAGGGCTACGGCCCGGAAGACAGGATGTGGGTGCCCGCCAGCAGAATCGTAGATCCGGCTATAATTGCTGAGTTTCATCGCCTCCACCCTGACCAGCCCTCCCTTCGGAGGGGTCGCCCCGTGAGGGCCCGACGCATCCCTGCCCGGCCAGCCGTTCCGCTGGCGATACCCGCTCCAGACCCTGACTCTGCACCCGCGCCTGCTCTTGCGCCGTGTCCCGACTCTGTGCCTGCACCTGCCCCTGACCCCGACCCGGATCCGGCTATGTCGGATGGTGCCTCCTCCGCTGGGGACAGTGAGATGGAGGAGTTGTCCGCAGAAGAGGTGGCAATGGACTCCGACAGGTCAGAGGAATACTAGCCCTCCTCCTGTTCCCCCTCCGCCCGCCCTGCCTCGGTGGTCCTGTTTTGGGACTTCTGGGGCCGTCCCTTGGGGGGGGGGGTTCTGTCATGGATTCCCTCTGCCAGCCTGGTAACTACACTCGATTGGCCCTAATCACCTTCACCTGTCCCACTCTGCTCTGTCTCCCTTAGCCTCGTTAACTCTCCAGCTGCACTGCATTTGCCAGTAACCATGCTCTGCATTTAAGGTCCTGTGTTGCAGTCAGTTCTTGTCAGATCGTCTGCAAGCTCACTCGTGTTACCAGTCTGCTCCTACTTTCTCTGACTCCTGTACCCGGACCTGCCTGGACTCCTGCCCTGTTCTCCCATCCCGGAAACCCGACCTGCCTTTGTCTTCGACTCCGATCTCTCTTCTGCCCCGGTAATTTCGACCTGCCTTCTGCTTGACTCTTTTGACTTGGATTTGCCCTGAACTGTGCCACTGCCTTGCTTTCACCTGCTGTTGTTGTGTGTGTGTTTTCCCCAGGACCTCCCGGATTCTCCAGCTCCAGGATTTGCTTCCCACTTCCCTGGGGAGGCACACACACACACACAGCACCTGGGACCCCCTGGAACCCTTGGACGCCCAGAACTCTGAACACTTCTCCTTCCCACTCCCCTTTCCCTAAATTCAATAAATACCCTTCTGGGTTCGAACGCACTTGGTTCCTCCGTCTCGTACCTGACACTATATCCTGAACGTACCTTCATGAACTTGACCACATGATCAGTAGCTTCAGTGGCACTGATTTTCCTGTGTCTTTTCCCTTTTGCGGTTGGAGGCAAGAGATGAATAAGCAGGAGGATAGCTGCCAAGTCACTGTCCCATCCTAGTGGATTAGTATAGTCACACCCACATCCCATGAGTATACAGACATTGCTGATAGGCGCATATGAAGAACACAGGCAAACACAATACGTGTACACTTACCATAATCATTCGCTTCCTCTTGAGCAGACAGAAGGTCATCCACATGAGTACCAGGGCGAAGGCTTTTGCAGACAGTTATAATCCTAGGTTTGTAGAACGTTGGCCATTTTCCGATAAACTTGCCCGAGACATCTTCTCCAAATAGCATTGTGAAGTCTTGGTTAATCTAACACAGACAGAAACCATGTCAAAACATGGTACAAAACACATTTAATAATTGGTACATCAAGCTAGTCTCTGTTTTTCTTACCAAGCCTGGTGTATCCAAGAATCGGGGGAAGTGATCTAGGATGACTGAAGACTGGTCTGGATCGTGTAGCATACTCTGACGGTGCTTGAAGGTTGCCTTAATTTTCTCCCTCACACCTGGTTGGTCTGCTGAATGCTTCATCGCAGACATCGCTTCTCTGCATTCATCACCTGACAGCTGCTCAGATGTTGATGTCTCACGCAGGGTCTTAGGGCCATGTTGATCAGCAGACTTGGAGCTCCTCTTGAAATCACTTGTGGTATTGCGCTGAACCGTTTTCAATCTGTAGGCCAGGTAGCCTTGGCCACTGTGAGGATCGTAGTAATGTTCCTGTCAGACAAGAAAACAGGCAAGAGGTAATGTCAATATTACAAGCCATCAAAAGTGATGCCTGTATCAGGACCTCAAAATAAGGCTTTTCTCTATACATGACCACATAATACTCTGCTACATAATACTTACATATCCAGTTGGTGAGGCCTTATCCTTCAAATTGGGGAAAAGGGTGACTATTCCAAGGGCATAGGTCACACGGACATTGATTGGTGGGACCCTCCTACACCATAGCAAGATATTACCATATCACAAAATTATCCAAAAACAATCAACTTTTTTCTCTGTCAACAGTTAATATGTTGGTTTTTGCACTATCCACGATTAAATAACGAGTTAACATAACTTGTAAATCATAGCATTCTGTTTTCATGAACATTTTACACAGCGTCTAAACTTCTCTGGAATTGGGGTTGTATTTTATTGGTCACTTACCCATGACTCTCAATCATATCTGCGACCAGGATGTTGACGAGTTTCCTTCTTGTTTGATCAGAAAGGCCTTTGGTCGCATTGTACTCTTTGAATATGTCTTCACCCCCGTTTTTTTGATGTAGAGCTACATAGACCATCTGCAATGTAGAAGTTGCATGTAAACTTGCAATGCATTTTGAAAATGGCTCGACATTCCACAATCTAAGAACAACTTACATCTTTTGCTGCCTTACTGTCAGGTGGTCCTTCTAACAGTTGCCTTCTCCGTGCTTTGGTGCATTCTGTAATTACAGTGGAGCCTGAACTCACAGACTCAACTGATGAGAATGATCCCTCATCTGAGCAGAAGGAGGCCTCAGAGACCTCTTTCCCAGCTAAGGGTAGAAAGTGGGTGTGGCAGTTTTATAATATTTAACTTTAATTGGAAAACATATTTTGTCACTGTTCCGAATGTAAATGCAATGGGAGGGGTGTTTCTGTGTCTTACCAGAGTCCTCAGTAAACACTTTGAAAGATACTGCAGCAGATCTCACTAACTCATCAAAAATGTCAGCATCTACATCAACTCCTGAGGAGTCCTTCAGGTTCACATCAGGTTCATTTGGCAGGCTGAATTTAGCTGAAACTGAGATCCAAAACACTTAATTTCCCAACTATTAACCACTGTTGATACAGTAGTTTTGTAAAATTCCTGCATCCCTGCAACTAATACTTTTAGTGATGCACGATATATTGGCTGCAGATATAATATCGGCAGATATGGTCATTTTTTTACACATCGGCATCGGTCAGATGTCAAAATTCGGCCGATGTGAACAGGCCGATAATTATTCCGGTGTATTTTATGTGTGTTTGGGCTTAGATGAGAGTGTGGGGGCGGGGCTGTTCGTTTTTGCACAAGCGCATAAATGTATTAGTGTTGCACCGATACCGATACTAGTATCGGGAGGGGCCCCGATACCGCACTAAAATGCTGGCATCGGTATCGACGAGTACGAACAAATAATGCGCCGATGCCATTTACAGATACTAATATGAAACTTGGAACGCAGCGCCTTGTGTCTTTCTGTGCGTTCACACCGAAAGCGCACAAAGAGGAATCCACCTTGTCCACTCCACTAGTCGCTTTTGTCGCTTTTGCCCCCCTTCAGAATGTTCGTTCTTGCTTTTTTTTTTATTTAAAAGGCCAGCGCGCCACACGCGCTAAACACCACCACGCAACTACTGCTGTAGCACAGCCCATTTACCGACATCGTTGATCACGGAAAGTTACTTGATAAAGTCATTAAAAACAGAATTACTCCGATTGGCTGGAGAGTGTAGGTTAAAAAGTGTTTATTTACACCATCTTTGATTTACACCTAGGAAAGACGTTGACGCTATGAAGACGCTATGGCCACGTTGCTTGGCAACGCCTGCATACGGGAGATATTAAATAGTCTGCTCGACTTGTAAAAATAAAAAAACCTCACGATTTCAACTCTAAAACACATTAAAGTATTATTAATTGATTACATATTTCATTCTTTCGTAAGTGACCATGGTACTTCGCGGAAGCAACCCTCCGCTTCGCGTCGGACGGTTCACGCCTCCGCGTCGTCCATTCATTTCTGTTAATGGACACCTCGTCGGGTTACTCCCCAATCATATTTACGGAAAAGATCATCCCAAATAAACACCGATTTTGCCAAATGTAATGTTGTCAAATCATAGAGGACATCATAGAGGACATCATAGAGGACATCATAGAGACATTCTCTCCCTTCACTCACTGCACTCACTGCAGTTATTTTTGCCACTGCTCGTTTTAGTTTTTTCAATGTGGATTTTGGAGTTGTAACTTGTCATAGGACACCTTTTATTTATTTTATTTTATTTATTTTACCCTGGCTGCACTTAGAGGAGTGCACATCAGCCTAGACCTTACAGGAGGAAGTAATTTCTTATTGCAATTCTGATTTGTTCTTACCTCAGATAGGCCTTAATGCCATGCACTCTCTACCTCATATGTATATTATTTCTTATTTTAATTTAACTTCTTGTTGCACTACGATTTTACATGTTGTAATTACATGGATATTGCACTATTTTGGCATATTCAATTATTGTCACCCATAACAGGTAGGCAATAAAAAAGTTATTCTGGATTTACTGTGTATTAGTATTTTTTCCTGTTTCACAAAGGTTTTTAAGCAGTTCCTGACCAAGCCATGATAGCAATGATTTTACATCCAAGTGAGTATGCAGTTCTTTAGTATTAGAAGAAAAAAAGCTTGTATATATATATATATATATATTTTTTTTTTCTCCAAACGGCATGGTATCGGTATGGTATCGGTATCGGCCGATACTGCACAGCCGGGTATCGGTATCGGTATCGGGGGCCAAAAAATGGTATCGGTGCAACACTAAAATGTATGCTACACGTCACATGAAGCAGGTGCTGAAGGCGGCAAAACAGTTAAACAATAGAAAACTTCAATTCAGTCGAGCAGAGATGTCGTGTGTTTGGTCATTTTTCAAGGTCTCTGAGGAGGATCCTCGCTATGCTGTATGCAATGACTGTGAGGGCCGGGTTATGCGAGGGGGAGTTTGTGTCAAATCGTTCAACACAACCAATTTGATCACCCACTTAAAAAACAAGCATCCCGAAGCCTTCAAAGAATATGAGAAACTAACTAATGCTAAGCAGCGGAAGAAATCTGATGCTACTATGGCAGCTGCACCAGTCAGTAGCCCCATAGAACAAGTGCTGGAAAAGACCAAGAAATTCCACAAGGACCACCAGAAGCAAAAAGCGTTGACCGTAGCAATAGCAAAGATGATCGCAGTTGATGACCAACCGTTCTCAGTAGTTGAAGACGAAGGATTCAGCGAGGTGCTTGAGGTCGCTGAGCCCCGCTATAACAAGCCAAGTCGTCGGTACTTTGCGGATGTTGCTCTGCCTGCCTTACATGATATCGTAGCCACCCACGTCCACAAGTTACTCGACAGCAATGTCAATGACATCAGTTTCACAACGGATATCTGGAGTTCCGACCTAAACCAAACAAGTATGTTGAGCCTCACGGCTCAGTGGATTGACGAAAACTTCGAGATGAAGAGAGCTGTGTTACATGCCCAAGAATTCCCTGGCTCTCATACAGGTAAGCCTGGCTATTTTTTGGACAGATGAAAATTAAATTAAGTCAAGGCTCAAGGGAAAGTTGTGTGTGATGGCTGGCTTGCTGTGCCTAACACCTAGCGCATATCTCTCGCGGTAGGCTAAATATAACTATCAGGCTATTTAGTTATGGTCTTGCCAAACCAATCGAACAACAGGGAAATATCCACGCTGTATGGCTTTTACAATTTGGATAAGCCTACTTAGCAGACGACGCGATAGCTATTAAGTTTGGACTGTGCTAATGTTAGTGAATTAGCTGCAGGATTTTTTTTGGGTTCTGTCTAAGCTAGCGTCGCGTAGCATCATACAGAATGGCAGAAGTTGGTTGGGGGAAAAGACGCAATATATCATGTGACATATCATTATATCTAGCTAACGTGTCTTTGATTAAACAAGTTTATTATTATTATTATTATTATTATTATTTTGTTCCAGGTACCGCCATAGCCAGTGCATTTGACAGCATGTTTAAAGAATGGAGAATCCGGAAAGAAAATGTGCACGTCGTGCTTCGAGACAACGCACGAAATATGGTGAAGGCGATGGAGGAGTGTGGTGTTAAAAGCCTGGGCTGTATGGCTCATCTGGGGCAGTTAGCAGTGCACGATGCAGTACTAAGCCAGCGAAGCGTTGTTGACTCTTTGGCTATAGCAAGAAAAATAGTCGGACATTTTAAAAGCTCCCCCCTTGGTACCTCTCGGCTGAGAGACATCCAGAGAGAGATTGGAATGAAGACCAAAATGCTACAGCAGGACGTCCCAACGCGCTGGAACAGTACATTCATGATGATGACAACTCTCCTGGAACAGAAGCGTGCACTGGTTATGTACGAGGCTTACCACGGACTGCCTGTATCTCTCAACGCGAATCAGTGGAGTCTCATTGAGAAAATGACCACACTCCTGGCACCTTTTGAAGAGTTGACGAGAGAGATTAGCTCGCATACAGCTACAGCTGCTGACGTGATCCCGTCTGTTGTGGCACTCAAGCGTTTTCTGAACAAGACAGCCGAAACCGACAGTGGGGTCAAAACAACCAAGTCTGCACTGCTTGAAGCTGTGAACAAGAGATTCGAAACCAGTTTCTCTGAGCAACTCTACTACTTGGCAACAATCCTGGACCCGAGATATAAAGATCGCTACTTTGACGCAGACCTCAAGCTAGTGGCAAAAAACAAGCTAGAGAAAGAAGTGGACAAGATGACCCCATCAGCCACAGCTGAGCCTACACCAGACGCAGAAGAAGGTGAACCACAAGAAAAGATGATGTGTACGCCAAGTGAAGGGCATTCGTTCTTGGACATGTTCGATGAAATTCTGGAGGAAAAGGAGCAGGATGAACAAGCAACAGGTCCAACGAGTGTGCAGGTAGGTTACTATACTATTCGAAGATAATCTTTTTATAGTCTTTTATTCAAATTAAGTATTTCACATTTCTTTGTGATCAGATAATTTATTGACAGTCTAATCTCATGAAAAACTGTGATCTATACTTATTATTGAACTTGTAGACTTCAGAATTTTGGCCTCACAAGAAAAAAAGATAATTGAATGAATGATTATTTTATCTCATTTGGTGTCGTGAATACAAATGTTGAATAATAATTTCCTGATGATTTGGCAGAGATGTATATTTATACACTTTTTCTTTTTCTCAATTTTTCTTTTAGGTGCATGGTTATCTGACTGAGCCCACTATCCCCAGAAATGTGAGCCCGCTGCAGTACTGGCAAAGCAACATGACCCTCTTCCCTGCCCTCGCCCCAGTGGCACGCAAGTACCTCTCAGCTCCATGTACCAGCGTGGACAGCGAACGCCTCTTCTCCGCAGCTTCAAATGTTGTCAGTGAAAAGAGAAATAGGATCGGCACAGAGAGAGCAGAAATGCTCCTGTTTGTTAAGCACAACATTCGTCTGCTTCCAAAGCCCGGGAAGGCCAAGAGTTAGGCCTAACCATAAAGTACTTGGCAGTTACAGTAGTTATACTGGACAAGATGACCCCATCAGCCACATTAACAGACTATGCAGATGTTGACAACTGAAACAAATGCGGACATTGCGAAAAGGCTTTGATATCTTCTGTTCCTCTCTCTGTCTCTCTCTCTCTCTCCCTCTCTCCCTCCCTGTCTCTCTGTCTCTCTGCCTCTCTCTCTGTCTCTCTCTCTGTCTCTCTCTCTGTCTCTCTCTCTCTCTTTCTCTCTCTCTCTCCCTCTCTAGTAAGTGTCCCATGTTGTGTGATGGGTGTGTGGTGTTGTGCATGTGCTTACAATTCAGAAGACTGCAAAAGCCAATGTCTGTTCAATCCAGTTGGTTCTGCTAAATGGCTTTGGCCATTTTTAGGCCTACTACTGTACCTTAAAGTTTTTTCAATGTTAAGAGAATACGGTCAGTATCAGTATCAGTCATCTGAAAATAAAATACAAAAGTAAAAAAAAAAAGTTTTATTGATGATTAATGATTTATTTGATTATCATAAAAATGTGTTTTCTATATATATATATCGACATCGGTAAATATCGGTATCGGCCATAACAGAAATATTAATATCGGTTATCGGCCATAATTTTCACATCGGTGCATCACTAAATACTTGGGTGCCTATACACAGAAATGCCTTATTATCTCATTGGGCTATAAGAAATCTGGTAGTAAGTAATGCACTACCGTGACAAGGTGCCAGTAAAAGCTGTTTGGCAACAGCACCACAACCACATGGCATTAAGTATAACCTATGTTGTGATGAAATAACTTCAGATAAACTCTCAGTAAGGTTCTGTTTTAGGAACGTACATAAAATAATCATAAGGTTAATACATTTTGCTATTAATAATCAAGAACTGGCTCATATGGGCATGCAATAATAGGTGTGATGTGAAAAATCAGTAGGTTACCCTTTTACTTACCTTCCTGAATGAACTGAAAGTAATCGTAGCTGTCATCCTTCATCGGTATTCGAACCCATTTCAGGACACCCTTGCACTCCACTTGAACCAGCATTTCTTTGTTAAAAAATAAAACAAGATACAACACAAATGTCAGGCAAACTGACATATATACTGCCTAATACTACTACTAAAACAGACTATTTTCACTTCCACGAAACCCAGCATAGCCTAAACAAATATATTTATTTTAAATATTTTACTGATGGTCAGTGGGAAAATTGTATTTTCGATTTGTGCTTTATTCGGTGCAAATGAGCATGCATGCAAGTCGAGCTGCCAAGGGAGGATAACGTTCACTTTTTCCCTGTTCACCACAGATGTTTTGCATAGCCTATTTCCCTTAACTAGGCAACGAGACATATTGCAATTCCCTCTCTCACTACAATCTCAGAACGCCACCCTGTTCTTCCTTTATCTTTATTAGTTGTTAGTATATTTACTTGATGAACTCGATGAATTCGCTGGTTGGAAGAACGTTCAGCTTTTACTACGAGGCGCGAGCACTTTAGCAAAGATCCTTAGGACATTCTCAGCCGTCTCTGCCTGAGTTTCGTGCCGAGTGCACAAAATAGCGCGAAACCGCTCATGTTGATGGGAGATGTAGTTTTGCATTCGCAACGTCTTTGTACAATTCGCACCAGTAATGCGTTTCTATGTTTCGGTGTATTTATTTAGACACATATGGACATGGTTAGATGTCAATGTCACAAGTCAGACCAATCATGTCAATGAAGGCTAGCATACATGTTTCTCCACGTTGCTTACAGCAACCAAATGTAGCTACGTTAACGTAACGTTAGCCTGCTTGCTTAGCATTAACGTGCTACTCCCCTAACTTTAAAAAAAAGAAGGCATTTTAAAAAGGCCAACGATATATTCCAGCTCACACAGTAGGTTCATTATCAGGGAGTAAACTGTACACTAACGTTATAACCTAAGAGCATTGAGTCATGCTAAAACCATTAGCTATAACCTAGCTATTACCAAACGTTATCGGATAGCTGCTAGTACTTTGTGGAATTCATACAAAACAGACGGTTACAATGAAATAAGTTATGAAGCTAATATACAGTATATTATCATCATATATCATGCCGCAGCGTGTGACTAGTCTTGATTACCAAGTCAGTCAGTGAAATTGAGCACTTACCTTCTACTGTCTTCCCCGAATAGAAAGAAAATGGCGCAAAATCGTCTTGATCACGTCCTGGAGAACCGTTACGTGAGGGTGTGGCTTAGATCTGCATTAACACCGTTGACTGCTAACACTCTGATTTAACAACGTCAATTAGTCACAGGCAACACCAGCAGTGCTATTTTATAACTGGGTGGTGTTAAAATAACACCAACACTCTTTAATCAACACCGACACTGACATTTTAACACTCATATATTTGCTGTGTACTCAGATAAAGAATTTGTTGCTCACCTTTACGGATATTCACTTCATGTTGGATTCCTAAATGACGATCTTTGCATTGGAGGCAACTTTTCTTTAGGTCACAGTTGGATGAACGGTGCGAACGTCCACACTTCCAGCAGCGGCCAGTCTATAATCCACTTTACCTTGGCTTCTACATCAAATTCCTGAAATTCAAGACACTGACTGAGGTGGTGAGATGGACTTTTACAGAAAGCACAGGAGGAGGATGTAGCCTCACTTGGGGATTTCACACGTGGGTTAGTGTTTCGCGTCTGGGTATAATCTCTGGCACTCTCTTCCTGACTTACACCTTGAAGGAAAGTGGCGATGGGGTGGACTGATCTCATGGTTCCTCCATCTCTGGCCGGTGGTCTAGTGATACTCCATGATGGCTCACTCACTTGAACAGCTAAACTTTGGCATTCTGCTTCCTCCTCTAACCAGTTTGCGAAATCTATCAGATTATACGGCACATCTGGTCTTGATATTTGGGCTTGTCTGGCAAAACTGGCAACCTGGTCAGCAGGGACCTTACTGAGCAGCTGATGGACATGAGACGCACAGGCCAGCTCCGTTGCACATTCATTATGACCCCAGGACTGAAGCATGCCCACCAAAGCTCTGATACGTACGGCAAATTGACTGAATCCTCGAGAATCTCCAGAGCGAACAGTTGGGAGACTCTGAACGGAAGTGATTTCTCTTAACACCAGGTGGTGTGGTTGGCCGTACCTCTTCTGAAGAGCTTTCAAAGAAGTGGTGTAAGGCTGTGGGTGATGAGCATAGGCGAGGGCAAGATGGTGGGCTGAATCCAATTTCAAGTGGTCAAGCAGAATATGATACTTATACTGCTCATGTTCCTCAGGTGGCAATAAGTTCAGCATAGCCATATTTAACATTGCAAACTCATGAGGGTCTTCTCTTCTAAAGAACGGGAATGAAGGCTTTTCATATGCTGACCTTCTGAACTGAGCAGGGGGCACTAATGTGTAGGACACAGGTACTGACGACTGGGCTGGAATACCAGGTTAAGCAGATGCAGCAAAATGGGGCCTACTGGGGTAATGCACCTGATCAGCAGGTACCTCATGAGACTGGGACACTGAGACTGTCGGAATCAAATCAGCAACAGAATGGCACTGGATATTTCTAGGGTGACTGACTACGTACCCCTGTAGGGGCCTACCAAGGTCAGCTAGTGCTGGGGCCGGAGGCAGATGGAGAGGGCTACGAACAGGCATATCTACAGGGTTATTAGCAGGGGCTGTCCCTCTAGTCTGTGAGGCTGGTGCAGGCCCGGGGAGAGCCTGAGGAGGTTGTAGTGCAGGGGCTATTGGAGCAACATGCTCTGGATGAACAAGTGGGGGATATGACAGATTCGGGACAGGATAAGGAAAATAGGGAGGCCTGAAGAATCCACAATTTTGGAAGTAAGCAGGATAGGCTGGCATTGGCGGTGGCACCCATGGAGGGCCTTGTAAGTAGAAAGGATTTCCTGGCATTTGATTAAATTGGGGGAGAGGATCACCCCTTGCTGACTGTGGGTCACTCTGATACATACCTAGATTGCCAAAATCATTATAGATTCGAAATAAATCTTGATTGGCACCTGGTGGCTGATTCAGGTATTGTGGTATCGGATTCACATTCAGGGGGGCTTGTGAGGTTAAGTTCCTCTGACAAGGAACTGGTGGCTCATGATGTTCATGAACGTTTGGGCTTCTGTGTGTGTCTGGTTATCTACAAGCACGTGCAGAGGGTGTGGGAAGCATAGAAGCAGGTGGAGGTGGAAGCATGCTTTGTCTACTCAACCTTGGTGGTTAGGGGAGAGGCAGGCTTTGTCTGTTTCCTGATGATGGCGAAGACATTCTCCCAGCTCCTGCACAAAGGATGTCCTAAAGTCCACTGGTAGATCTCTCTCTCCTGCCTGTCTCCCTGGAGATGTAGCATGTGAGCTTTGTGATTCAGAAATGAAGGAAGAACATTCACTTTGGTCCTGCATATTCTTCATAATTTCTCCCAAATTCATCAGCATGCCCTTCATCTGTTTTACCTCCTCAGACAGAGCTTTCACATCAGTGTTTCCATGTGGTAACATGGCTTCTGGATTTACTCCTCCTTGTGATTGACCTTGCACATTTGTAGCAGAAGGGTGGGGATGTACCATTTCATAATCCTGATGCCACACAGGAGGCCTAGTTGAACGCTTCATTTTCCCGGGTTTATATTCCATTCCAGCAGCCATCCGGCTCGAAGGACCATGTAAAGTATTTGGATGTTTGGCTGGTTTAGGATGAGTGCTACCAGAATGGTGTGTCGGTTAGAACACAGGAATGAGTCCAGGAATTACAATTCAGTTGATTTGATTGCCATTTGCTTTCCTTTCTTTTTATTGTTTGATGTCTTAATGTTGTTGTGGGGGGGCGTGGTGCATCAGCCGCAAGGGGGAGCTGGAGGGGGCTCGGGAGAGCCGCGCCAGGTGAGAGTGATTGGCGCACCTGTGGTTCATTAGCTAATCACTCTCTCCCTTTTTAACACAGTAGCATGCTGGACCCGGGAGGACCGGACCTGTACACACGGGTTTCCCGCGGAGCCAGAGCGGGGCCCGCGGCGCGACTGTGTGTGCATGTGTGTGTATAGACGTATATTGTGTGGGGTACTCACGATCAATAAAACAGTGAGTAAAACCTGGCCTAGCGAGTCCTCCTTACATACGAACCCCCGGTGGCATAAGACTACGCCACATTGGCGCCCAATGTGGGGCTGGAGGAAGGATGGACCCGCAGCAGCCACTAAACACGCTGGCCCAGATTCTGGCTGAGGTGGCGGCGATGAGCCGGGACCAGGCGGTCCTCAGCAGACAGCAGCTGGCGGCACTCCAGGGTCAGGCGGAGAGACAGACCCAGCTGCTGGAGGAGATGGTGACTCGGGCAGGGGCGGCGTCGCCGGCCCCCTCGTTCACCGGCCTGACGCTCCACAAAATGTCAGCCCATGACGACCCACAGACGTTCTTGGAGATGTTCGAGGCCACGGCGGCGGCATGCGGATGGCCGGTGGCAGAGTGGGCCGTGCGACTGCTGCCCCTGCTGTCGGGAGACGCACAGACGGCGGCGCTCGGCCTGCCCGCTCCCTCCCGAGGACTGTACGAGGACATCGGTCCTCGACCGGCTGGGGCTCTCGGAAGAGGACCATCGCCGCCGGTTCCGGGGGAGCAAGTTGGGGCCCGCGGATCGGCCATTCGTCTTCACCAACAACTAAAGGATGCGGCGACCCGGTGGCTGCAACCCGGGGGGTCCGCCGGCGAGGGGAGAATGCTGGAGAAGATCGTCTTGGAGCAGTTTGTGGAGGGGCTCCCAGCTGCCACATCAGACTGGGTGATCTGTCACCGGCCGGCGGACCTAGCCGGGGCCATCACCCTGGCTGAGGACCACCTGGCCGTCCTCTCCCGGGGCCGGGCACATGAGGGCCGGCTGGCCTCTCCAGGGGGTCCCACGCCGGCACCCCGCCGAGGACCCGCGTCGGGTCCCCCGCAAAACACACCCGCTCGACCATTTCCCAGACCCCGCACTACATATGTTAATAATAGGCCCTCCCCCCCCCCCCCCGCACTAATCCTCCTCTTTCTTTCCCTCCCCAGGGTCCAGCCGCTACGGGCGCGGCTCTCGACCCACAGAGGGCTCCTCAGGCGGCAGGGCAGGAGTGCTGGAGGTGTGGACAGCTCGGACACTTCCGAGGGGAGTGCCCCCTCATGGAGGTGGGCCAAGTGATCCGGGTTGTCGGCCCTCCAGCACCCTCCCCCGGTCCAGGGGGGACGTACAGCGTTCCGGTAAGGATTCAGGGGGGTACACATCAGGCGATGGTGGACTCAGGCTGCATGCAGTCTATCGTTCATCAGAACCTGATTCGGCCCGGGGCTTTGATAGAGGCGGGAGGTGTGGATATTAGGTGTGTGCATGGGGATATTCACACATACCCTGTAGTACTGGTGGAAATTCAGTTTAAGGGAAAAAAGCATAGTGTAAAGGCAGCGGTTAGCTCCCGCCTGACGCACCCCCTGATTCTGGGTACGGATTGGCCAGGGTTTGATAGGTTAGTGGGACAGTGTGCGGGGGTGCGTTCACGGCCGACAGGGACAGGGGATACGTGCGCTGTACTCAGCGGTGACGCGAGGTCGTCCGACACTGCAGACGGGGAGGGGGAGCCGGCGGGGCCTTCACAGGAGGCTCCGCAGGTTCCCGTGTTCGACTCCATGGAGGATTTTCCACTTGAGCAGTCTTGTGACGATACTCTACGCTTTGCCTTTGACCAAGTGATACGAATTGATGGTCACATGGTGTGCCCTGACGCAGCGTTAACGTATCCACATTTTTCATTGCGTAGGGACAGACTATACAGAGTGAGTCGTGACACTCAGACAGAGGAAATAACTACACAGTTGGTGGTACCGAAGAGCCGCCGGGAAATAGTTTTCCAGGCGGCTCATTATAACCCAATGGCTGGACATATGGGGTGTGAGAAGACACTGAACCGGGTAATGGCCCGATTCTATTGGCCAGGCATTTGGGCAGACGTGCGCTGCTGGTGCGCGTCTTGTCCCGAATGCCAGTTGGTTAACCAGCCGGCCATCCCGAGAGCGCCGCTGCGGCCGTTACCTCTAATGGAGGTGCCGTTCGAGTGCATCGGGATGGACCTCATCGGGCCATTTCACCGGAGCGCACGCGGATATCGCTTTGTGTTAGTTCTCGTGGCTTACGCAACGCGATATCCGGAGGCAGTGCCGCTGCGCACCATCTCTGCAAAGAGTGTGGCGCAGGCACTGTTTCAAGTTATCTCCCGAGTCGGGATCCCGAAAGAGATCCTGACTGACCAAGGCACAAAATTTATGTCACGGACACTGGGAGAACTATACGGATTATTGGGCATCAAGTCAATTCGAACCAGTGTATACCACCCCCAAACGGACGGCCTCGTGGAGCGCCTGAATAAGACTTTGAAGTCCATGATCCGTAAGTTTGTGCACGAGGATAGTCGTAATTGGGATAGGTGGCTAGACCCTCTGTTGTTTGCAGTGCGCGAGGTACCCCAGGCCTCCACGGGATTTTCTCCCTTTGAACTACTGTTTGGCAGGACACCACGTGGGGTTTTGGACCTGGTTAAGGAAAGCTGGGAGGAGGGTCCGAGCCCGAGTAAGAACGAGGTGCAATACGTCCTGGACCTGAGAGCAAAACTCCACACACTAGGGCAGTTATCACGTGAGAATTTGCTACAGGCCCAGGAACGGCAGCAGCGGCTGTACAATAGAGGAGCTAGGCTAAGACTATTTTCACAGGGAGATAAAGTGCTTGTATTGCTCCCTTTGTCTAACTCTAAATTACTCGCCAAGTGGCAAGGACCCTTTGTGGTCACACGGCGAGTGGGGGACGTTGACTATGAGATTGTGCGTTCGGACAGGGGAGGGGCGGCACAAATTTATCACCTCAACCTCCTTAAAGCGTGGAGAGAGGCGGAGCCTGTTGCTCTGGTGACGGCAATTACAGAAAGAGATGAGTTGGGGCCGGAGGTACCAAAATCGACCAATCCTTTGTGGGGACCAGCTCTCACCGTCCCAGAGAGCAGACATAGACAGGTTGCAGCAACGTTATGCAGATGTCTTCTCCCCCGGCCGGGACGCACAACCCTTATTCACCGGGTTGAGACTCGCCCGGGCGTGACGGTGCGTTCACGGCCCTATCGGTTACCTGAGCACAAGAGAAAAGTGGTTCAGGCAGAATTGGAAGCCATGGTGGAGATGGAGGTAATAGAAGAGTCCAACAGTGCCTGGTGTAGCCCCATCGTTCTTGTGGGCAAGAAGGATGGGTCTATTCGGTTCTGTGTGGACTATCGCAAGGTGAATGAGGTTTCACGGTTTGATGCCTATCCTATGCCCCGGGTGGAAGAACTCCTGGATCGCCTGGGCACGGCTCGTTTTTTTATGACGCTGGATTTAACCAAAGGCTACTGGCAGATTCCCTTATCTCCAGAGTCTAAGGAGAAAACGGCCTTCTCCACTCCGTACCGTTTGTACCAATTTGTCACATTTCCATTCGGATTGTTCGGGGCCCCAGCCACATTTCAACGCCTCATGGACAGAGTGCTGCGTCCACATGCTGCATATGCTGCCGCCTATCTGGATGACGTGATCATCCATAGTAACACCTGGGCGGAGCATGTGCGGCAGGTGGCTGCGGTGCTCGAGTCACTGAGGCAGGCGGGGCTCACGGCCAATCCGAAGAAGTGTGCAGTTGGACGGAGGGAGGTACAGTATCTGGGGTACCACTTGGGCGGCGGGCAGGTGCGTCCGCAGGTAGATAAGACGGCAGCGATTGCAGCCTGCCCAAGGCCCAAGACAAAAAAAGAGGTGCGGCGGTTTTTGGGGCTGGCCGGTTATTACCGGCGATTTATCCCAGACTTCGCGGAGCTGACCAGCCCCTTGACCGACCTCACCCGAAAGGGTGCCTCAGATCCGGTCCAGTGGACGGAGCAGTGCCAGGAGTCGCTTGAGACGGTAAAGCAGGCCCTATGTGGGGTGCCCCTCCTCCACACACCTAACTTCTCTCTCCCTTTTGTTCTGCAGGCTGATGCGTCGGGCAGGGGGCTGGGGGCCGTCCTGTCCCAGCAGGTACGGGGTGTCGACCGCCCGGTGTTGTACATCAGCCGGAAGCTGTCCGAATGGGAGGCCAGGTACAGCACCGTGGAGAGGGAGTGCCTGGCCATCCAGTGGGCGGTCAATGCCCTGCGATATTACCTGCTGGGGAGCCCATTCACCCTCTGCTCGGACCACGCTCCCCTCCAGTGGCTCCACCGCATGAAAGACGTTAACAACCGGATCACCCGGTGGTATCTGGCACTGCAGCCATTTAACTTCCGGGTGATCCATAGGCCGGGGGCGCAGATGGCTGTGGCCGACTTCCTTTCCCGTTCCCATGGGGATGGGGGGGGGAGTGGGTTAGGCCGGATGGCTCCCCGGCCTAAATCAGGCGGTGGAGGTATGTGGGGGGGCGTGGTGCATCAGCCGCAAGGGGGAGCTGGAGGGGGCTCGGGAGAGCTGCGCCAGGTGAGAGTGATTGGCGCACCTGTGGTTCATTAGCTAATCACTCTCTCCCTTTTTAACACAGTAGCGTGCTGGACCCGGGAGGACCGGACCTGTACACACGGGTTTCCCGCGGAGCCAGAGCGGGGCCCGCGGCGACATTGTGCGCGACTGTGTGTGCATGTGTGTGTATAGACGTATATTGTGTGGGGTACTCACGATCAATAAAACAGTGAGTAAAACCTGGCTTAGTGAGTCCTCCTTACATACGAACCCCCGGTGGCATAAGACTACGCCACAGTTTTTTTAAATTTGCGGAATGTTGCTGGTGATCTACAATCAAACAAACCCAACTTTACTGTTACAAATCATAATTATACATGCACGGAACCACAAAGGACATCTTTAACCAAATTAAATGATTAATAGTTCTCAAATTAATATCAATGCAAAAGGATTGAAATAAACTTACAATGTCATAGACGCAGCAAACACATGCAGCAGGCAGAGGAACAAGCAGTCAGTACAAAGAGACACAGTGAGGCTGATTACTAAGGCCAAGTCCACACGTACCAAAACAATCTTTTTTTCCCCCGTTTTCCCTGGCATCGTATCAAGAACATTTGCGTCCAAACGGATCCATCTCAATACGACTCAACACGCTACTTCATATTTCAGGCATATAGGTGGTGCTGTTTCAGTTTTAGAAATTCACCGGAAACGGAGAGGAAGAGGCGGAGCATGCGCATAAAGTAAATAAATGTAAAATGTGGCTTATGTGGTTGTCCATCAGCCTTTTTTGCTCAGCGTGGTGGCACAGGAGCATAATATTTTGCGATAGTAACCCTAATAAGCACAATATCTTTTCCAGCAGGAAAACGAGCATGTAGTCTGCCATTGTTGTTGTTATGAGACGTCGTCATGGGTTACAAGAGGTTACGCTCGAGGGGTGTGGCGATGACGTCATCGAAACGCAAGTATGCGTATTGGCCGTCCAAACGAACACTCAAGGGCTTTGTTTGTGAATTTTTTCACCCTGGGACCAGGTTTCAGAAAAGTTTGTTTGCAAGCAATGCGTTTACAGGATTCGTTTGGAGGATCGGCCAAAACGATGCTAAACATCTGCGTTTAAACCAAAAAGCGTCTCCGTGTGGATGGCCTCTAATAATCCTCACGTGAAGGAAGCTCCCAGAAGTGGGCGTGTCTCCCAGTAGGAGTGGCAGGAGAGTTTGAGAGGCAGGGGAGTTGTTAGGTTATGCCATATGGTTTCTGGATCCCAGACGCAGGAGACAAAGGGTGGGTTGGTAGAACACGGTTTTATTGTAAAACCACAATAACAAAAACAAACGCGATGAAGGTTGAAGCAGGAGCGGGTAGGCAAGGTAGGTGGATTGCTGGAGACTCCGGGATAACGAGGAGAGATCGAGGTCTGGGGAAGAGGGTAGAACAATGTATGAATCCAACAGAAAAAACACGAAAGAAAGCCAAAACAGAATGCGACTAGGAATGCTAGGGCGAGACACTGGTACCGTGTGTGACGGAATACTCTGGCGCTGGAGGGACGTTTGCACCAGCCTTATAAAGGAGTCCCAATTGGGAACAGGTGTGTCTCGTGATTGCGAGTTCCAAAACCACGCCCCGCACCTGCCCACAACCAAATCCTGTGGAGAAGAAAAGGCCCACCAGGGGCAACACACAACAAAGGGGAAAAACACACACACCAAAAACTCCCCTTGTGCAAACATAAGCAAAACATGACAATACCCCCCCCTTAACGGACGCCCCCTGGCGGCCGACCCGGCTTATCCGGATAGCGTCTATGAGTCACTGATTAGGGTAGGATCCAGAATCATCGACCGGGAGACCCACGACCGCTCCTCCGGCCCGTACCCCTCCCAGTCGACTAGGTACTGCACCCCCCTACCCCGCCTACGTACGTCCAACAGTTCCCGGACAGAATAGGCCGGGTGGTCATCGACGAGCCGGGGGGGTGGTGGGGGCTCGGCCGGAGGGTTGAGCGCACTGACCGAAACTGGTTTTAACAGGGAAACATGAAATACGGGGTGAATGTTGAGAGCAGGAGGCAACTTCAGCTTGACAGCACAGGGGTTAATGATGTTAGAAATGATATAGGGACCGATGTATTTAGGGGTGAGTTTGTTACTCTCCGTCCGGAGAGGCAGATCGCGGGACGAGAGCCAAACGCTCTGTCCCACCTGGTAGTCGGGGGCTGGAGTGCGGTGACGATCCGCTACCTGGCGGTTCCTCTCCGCCGTACGACCCAGCGCCTCCCTGGTGTTCCGCCAGACCCGGCGGATGCGCCGCAGATGTTCCTGGACAGAGGGAACCGCCACCTCCGTCTCCTGTACGGGAAACAGTGGGGGCTGAAATCCCAGCGCCACAGAGAAAGGAGACATACCGGTGGCAGAGCAGACCAACGAGTTCCGGGCGTACTCCACCCAAGGAAGGTGGGTGGCCCAGGAGGCAGGATGTTCAGCCGCGACGCACCGCAGCGCCGACCCCAGATCCTGATTGGCGCGTTCGGTCTGGCCATTAGTCTGAGGGTGATAGCCCGATGACAGGCTGACTGATGCCCCCAACGCCCGACAGAACGCCTTCCATACCCGAGATGAAAACTGCGGTCCGCGGTCGGAGACGATATCCTGGGGGATGCCGTGGAGACGAAAAACGTGTAGCACGAGCAGGTCCGCAGTCTCTAGGGCAGAAGGTAGTTTGGGTAGGGGAACAAAGTGTACAATTTTCGAAAAACGATCAACAATGGTTAAAATGACGGTATTGCCTTCAGATGGCGGAAGTCCCGTGGCGGAAGTCCCGTGACGAAGTCCACTGCGATGTGAGACCAGGGTCTGTGATGAACCGGCAGGGGACGCAGGAGACCAGCCGGAGCGCGATGGGACGACTTGCCAGACACACGGGCACAGACGGAGCAGGCCGCCACGAACTCCTTGATGTCGGCGGTCATCGACGGCCACCAGAACCGTTGGCGTAGGAGGGATTGAGTACGGTGAGCCCCCGGATGGCACGCCACTCTGGACTCGTGCCCCCACTGAAGGACTGCCCTGCGTGTTGCCGGAGGGACGAACAGTCGACCAGGAGGACAACCCTCGGGGATGGGTTGGTTCTGCTGGGCATCTTGGACCTCCTGCTCAATCTCCCACTGGGCGGCCCCGATGACACAGGCGGGAGAGAGAATGCTCCTCTCCACCGACTGTGCCCCAGAGGAATCGAACTGACGGGAGAGAGCGTCCGCCTTCCCGTTCTTAGAACCCGGACGGTAAGTGAGAGTAAACCGGAATCTCCCCAGGAAAAGGGACCAACGTGCCTGACGAGAGTTTAGTCGACGCGCAGACTGAAGGTAAGCCAGGTTTCTATGGTCGGTCTCCACTAGGAAAGGATGCTTGGCGCCCTCCAGCCAGTGTCTCCACTCCTGGAGAGCCAGGACTACCGCCAACAACTCCCGGTTACCCACATCATAGTTCTCCTCCGCCGGACTCAGACGGCGAGAGAAAAATGAGCATGGGTGCAGTTTACCGTCTCGTGCAGATCGTTGAGAGAGTACGGCCCCCACCCCCGTGTTAGACGCGTCCACCTCCACGACAAATTGTAAGGAAGGATCTGGATGATTAAGGACCGGAGCGGAAGAAAACAATGTCTTGAGCCGCGTGAATGCAGAGTCTGCCGCCTCCGACCAACAGAACCCGACATTGGTGGAGGTTAACTTGGACAGTGGGGCCGCAACTCGACTATAGTCTCTGATGAACCGTCGGTAAAAGTTTGCAAACCCTAAAAAACGTTGGCGCTGCTTCCGAGAGGAAGGAACCGGCCACTCCGCGACCGCACGCACCTTTTCGGGATCCGCTTGTAGTCGACCCTCCTTAACCACAAAACCCAGGAAACTGACAGACTTGGTGTGAAAAGCACATTTCTCCGCCTTCACAAACAACTTGTTCTCAAGTAAGCGCTGGAGAACCAACCTCACGTGTTGCTCGTGCTCGGCTTGGTCTCTGGAGAAAATGAGAATATCATCCAGGTAGACGAAGATGAAGCGATGCAGCATGTCCCGAAGGACGTCATTAATGAGGGCTTGAAAAATAGCCGGCGTGTTAGTGAGCCCAAAGGGCATAACCAGATACTCGAAGTGACCGAGAGGAGTGTTGAATGCAGTCTTCCACTCGTCCCAAATGATAAGCGTTTCGGAGGTCTAGTTTGGAGAACACAGTGGCCTGGGGCCTCATGTACTAAGACTTGCGTGGATTTCTTACTAAAACTTTGCGGACGCCAAAATCTGGAAAGCTGCTGCGCACAAATAAATCCGGATGTATCAATCCTTGCGTAAGCACAATTTCGCGCAGATTCTCTTTGTACATCCCAATTGACGTGAAATTGAGCGCACATGCACGAGCCCGATTCTCCGCCCTGTCTCCTCCCTCATTTAATATGCTAATTAGTATAAATAGGCCTGCAGTAGTGCGTTTTTTTAGGAGGAGAAAGGAGATGATGGAGAAAGGAAGAGAATCAAGGGCATTAATGATATTAATTCCAACCTGCAACAAATAACTGGGGCCTTAAAAGACATTAATGAAACATTAAAAGAACTAGTTAAAAAATGAATGTTGTCTCCGTTTACCTTTTGTATATTCTTGCTATTAACTGCTGCCGAGTTCGAATGGCTTCTGCATTGGGCTGCGCATTGTTTGGTCCGGGGTCTGGATCGTCTGGGAGGGCCATTACCTCGTGTAATGGCACGCCGTGCCTGTGCGCAATATTGTGCAGAACCCCACATGCCTGCACAATGCGGCACACCTTTTCAGGGTGATAGAGCAGCAGACCCCCGCTCCGGTCAAGGCAGCGCCACCGGCTTTTGAGCTGCCCTATCGCTCTTTCCACGACTGAGTGCGTGCATGGATATTGTTATATCTCTACTCTCGGACAGTCAGTGGGTTGGCGAGGGGGGTTAACAGTCATGGTCGTAAGGGGGAATTGGTACAATTACAGCATAGGCTACCCAACATAGTTGAACATAGTCAATTCGCTTTAAAGTGTTTTACCAATTAGCCACCCATCACACACTGCCAGGATCCAACCTATTCCCAACCGAGCTGTTAGTCAGGACGAATGAATCATGGGTTGACCCAGGCCACCTTGCCACGATATTCGTAAGGCGCATTTGGGCATCACAGATTATTTGCACGTTTAAGGAATGAAAGTGTTTCCTATTCACGTACGCATATTCCCCTTCAGATGGCGCCTTTATTGCAATGTGTGTGCAGTCGATCGCTCCGATTACATTGGGAAAACCGGCGATCTCTGCAAATTGCGCTTTGATGTGTGCTTGGTTTACTGCATCATATGGAAACCGTATACCTGGCTGAGATGCGGATGATCCCGTTTAAAACAGCCGCAATGGCGCGGCTCAGAGCTCCCTGACTCATTCCTGACCGGTCAGCCAATTCCCTCTGGAATGATCCTGTTGCTAGAAAACCGAGAGGGGTCTGGCTGCAGACCAAGGGGAAACGAAGTTCCTGGTACGTACAGTGGATACAGATGTCATTGTCATACTTGTTGGCACCTTCCATGACATGCTTGCGACTCAACCTTTGGTCGACATCTGGGTTGCTTTTGGTATGGGCAAGAATTACAGGTTTTACCACATCAACACCATCTGTGCAAGCCTCGGGGAGTCACGATCAAAAGGCCTACCTGTGTTCCATGCATACTCTGGCTGTGACACGACCTCTGCATTCAATGGAAAAGGCAAGAAGTCAGTATGGCAAGCCTGGCAGTCTTATGAAGATGTTACAGAGACATTTGTATTTCTGGCCAACCATCCCTTCCAGCAGCTCGAACTGGATGATGAATCATTCCAGAAGCTCGAGAGACTGACTGTTATTCTGTATGACAAAACCAGCCCTTTGACCTCAGTCAATGAAGCAAGAAAGGAACTTTTCTGCAAGAAGAATCTGGCAATGGACAAATTGCCACCCACCCAGGATGCACTGCTCCAGCACCTGAGACGAGCAGTGTATCAAGCAGGAATCTGGACTACCAGCACACAAACACAGCAGGTGGTTCCTTCTCCACAGCAGTATGCCTGGAACAAGGTATCCAACTTATGGGTGCCTGTTTGGATGACAACTCCAGAAGTTTCAAGAGCGTGCAGGGAGCTCATTAAATGTTCCTGCAAAGGAGACTGTTCCAACTGCAGCTGTGGCAAAGCAAACCTGGACTGTTCACCACTTTGCAAATGTAAATGTGTTCTGGACTTCTGAGAGTGTTAACTGTTTTTGAATGAATTCTGAGTTCTTTCCTGCATTGGGTCTGCGTTTGAGTCCCTTCCTGCAATTCTTAACACAGGCTGGACAAAAACATGCCCTGCTGCCCCCTCCCCCGAACTCCCCCTCCCCCACAGACTCTCCCCCACCCTCTGGTGATAAATAATGTTTGAGATATGGCACGACATGTGAAAACTATGGTGGCGGACAACACCAAAACACAGATATTGTACCACTAAACACCAATAAAATGTGTTAAAATCATTAGTAAGAGCAACCATAAAAAAAGTCTAGGCTTGTTTTTGTTTATACTAATTAATGGATCTAAAATGTATTAGATGTAATTCGTTTTTAATATAATTACACCCTGTCTGTGGACAGAAATGGGCCGAATTCTGAAAAATGGGCCCGAATTCTGAAAAATACCCTTAAATATTAAATAGGGAGGGGGGAGGGGTGGCTCCTAGGCTAAAAGTGACTACCAAGCCCTAAGGAAGCCTCATGCAAAATTTGGTGCTTTTGTCCGCCCGGTAACGGTAATGTCGAAAATACTCGTTAAGCCACCTGACTACTAGTGACATGACCCAGATAGCCAATAACCTCTGTTACAGGAGAAAACAGTAGACATAAAACAAACTTTCAAATGTATTTTTATTTTCGGCACAAACAGGTCCAATACTTGACACTGTTGTGAAAGGCGGTTTCAAAGCGATGATGATGGAAAAAAATGAAACCCCTACTCACGCGTGTTCGTTAATGAAGCGATAGAAGAAGTTGTTTAGCTTTAAGAAATAATCAGTTTTATTGTTAACACCAGTATAATGTGCAGAGTTTTACAGATATATCTGGGTCCGACTACATTTCCCTGACCGAACAACAAAGTATGTGTGTGTCAGTTCGCGAAGTCTGGGCACACATCTCTCTATCTCAGGATGTTATATACACAAAACAATGCAACCGTCATCACAAAAAGGCTGGCTGTCTACGTTTCCCCATGTCATCCTCGTCTTATCTGACTCCCACTGTTTTTTACATGTTCAAAGACAAGTGTAGCCCAGGCTTCATAAGCTGTGAAAAAGTTAAAAGAAGAAAGAGTAAAAGTCCGCTATTACTTTGTATGAATGTGTGAGCGATAGCTGGCATTTATGGGGTTAACTGCGTCGGACAGAGCAGAGAGACGTGCGTCATGACGTCACGGTGAAGCGGCGTTGCAGGTGCGCATAACTGCGTGATAATTAGTGGGGAGAGGAGCGAACGCACCGTTCGGTTGCACGATTGAAAAATATAGAGTTAAAGTAGTTAAAAGTATCTAGAAGAAGTTGGAAAACACCGCGAGCTGATTCAACAGTCCACGGTTGATGTTGCCCGCTCGGCGGTGAGTTTAATGTGTCTTTTGAATGTGGGGAGCGTCGAGTGGAGGTGTGTGCGTCAGTGCTAACTTTTCGCTAACGGCTAAATTGAAACCTCGTGCGTTAGCCGCTAGTGTAGCGACCAAGGCGAATTAGCATTGAACTCGAGTCATTGTATGGAAGGAGAGAAAACGGGGGATTCATTATTTAATTCGGACAATTGATGCTGAAAGGCTATTTTGAGTTATTTGAGTTTATTTCATTCACTGGTAAAGTGAGACCTATGTGGATAATATATTTTTGTTGATTGATTTAAATTAATATATAGGTCATATTTATGTTATTATTTATTTTAACTGAAACAATGGCCTGTTGTAATTTACTGAGATGTATGAATGTGGCCTGTTCTACAGGTCAGGTTTTTGTGAAGGAATTGAATTGGTGATGCTCGATGTCGAGGGGACATCAGCGACACCGGTAGTCGACAATAGATAGGAGACCAGCACTGGATAGCCACCAGGCGCCTTCCAGACATCCGCTGGAGATAACAAGATGGCGAGCCGGAACTAAGGAACAGAGTCAACTGAACTACCTCCCAAACCTGCGGTGTGGTAGGAAACACAAAGATCAAAGGGCCCCAACAATATAAACTGAGCTCATAACGAAGAGAAGACCATAAAGACATTTCTTTATATTTCTATTTTATTTTGCGCGCATTTTATTATTTTCCATGTTATAATTGTTGTTACAATACAGTTTTGAAACTATATTTTGTGTGAGTGTGGTCAATGTTGATGTTCCATCCTGGGCTCCATGAGCGTTAACCTGGAATCCTGGTAACTGGTCCAACTGAATTGAAACCGAAACTCAAATATACCTGTAACCTCATAAGGTAAAGAGGGGTTACAGAAAGTGGCGAGCCAGCCAGGAGCCCAGTTAGGTGACATCAATATTGCTTTATTCAAACATGGATTTTATCCAGAGGTCAAGTGTTAAAATTCCCAACGCAGTCATCGTTGATGGAATAACTGAGTCAGTTCAGGTTGAAGAAGTGATTGATTTCCTTAAGAAGTATGGTGCCATTCAGCGCACTCTTTTGGTTGAGGATGAGTCTTCTGATTTACACAAAAACCTGATCGTCGAGTACGCTAGTGGCTCAGCTGTACAAGCTATGCAGTCACTTTTACCATACAGACACACACTAAAAAGTGATTCAAATGTTGTGTACAATGTTGAGGCTTTAAGTAGTGTTTACACTTCTAAGCTAGGTAGCAGTGCTACAAAAACTTACCTGACAGAGCTAAAAGAGCTAGCAAAGCTAAGCGGCAAAGACTACGAAGCAGTCTTAAGAGAGATGATGATGCACATCGGTAGTGATGTTGAAAGCATGCAATCTGCAAACGAGCCGTCGCCTCTAGTACTCAGTGAGTTTCCTGTAGAGTCCCCACAGCCCACCAGTCCTTTCTCAGGTCCCCCTCAGAATGGCAGTGGTGAAAACAGTGCTATGTCAGCACCAGTTGTTGATCAAAGAAGAGTCCTATCCCTTTCTGCGAGTGATGTCAATCCACCAGAGGTTCAGAAAGTTGTGGTTGAACACATTGTGAGGAGGGGGGATGCAGGTTCTTCCTCTTCATTCCCAGTCCGACTTCGCTCATTTTCAGGGAAAATTCCCAGACCGAATAGTGAAGTGGACTATGATACTTGGCGTTCGCACATTGACCTTCTCTTGAATGATCCCAGTATGTCTCCTCTTCAAGTGTCTCGAAGGATCTTGGAGAGTTTGCTTTCACCTGCAGCAGATGTGGTAAGAGGCTTGTGCTCCAATTCATTGCCTTCAGCCTATTTGCAACTTCTAGATTCTGCTTTTGGTGCAGTTGAAGATGGAGAAGAGCTGTTTGCTCAATTCATGAGTACTCTCCAGGATCCAGGCGAGAAGCCATCAGCTTACCTACAGCGGTTGCAGCTCACGCTCAACCAGGCTGTTAAGAGAGGGGGGGTCGTACCAGGGGAAGTAGGTAAACACCTCCTCAAACAGTTTTGTAGAGGATGCTGGGACACTGCTCTGCTCTCTAGTTTACAAATTGAGCAGAAGAAAAATCTTCCACCTCCGTTCTCAGAGCTTTTGCTAATGCTACGTACTGAGGAGGACAGACAGGCAGTAAAAGCTAGTCGCATGAGGAAGCATATAGGTTCCACAAGGCAGAGTGTTCAGCTCCAGTCACAAAGTAGCTGTATTGTTGAGCCAACAGAGAACCCAGAGACCCAGCCCAGTGCTATTGACGATCTTAGAAAGCAGGTAGCTAGCCTCCAGAGTCAGCTAACCACCTTAATGGCTCAGAGGACGCCTGGGGGGTTTAGTGATAGAGGAGCTGCGGGAAAAACACAAAGCAGAGTGTCAACATCACACAGTACAAAACCAGACATGACGAAACAACCAAGAAAGAACTACACAAACAAACCCAGACCTTGGTATTGTTTTAGTTGTGGGGAGGATGGACACGTATCAACATTTTGCACCAATGACTCAAACCCGACTTTAGTGACTGAAAAGAGAAAAAAATTAGAGGAAAGACAGCACAAGTGGGAACAACAGAACCACCCTGACTTACCTTTAAACTAGATTCAGTCTCTGTCGTGGGGCAGACAGGGGCTGAAGAGAAGCAACCACGTTCCTCAAAGAAATACAAGGTTCAAAAGTGTACCATCTCAGAACACTCTAAAAGAAACCACTCCTTTAAGCTTCCTTCTGGGTTGGTAGGTACCAGAAGTACAGCTCAAGTGACCATCAACGGTAAACAAGTTAACTGTCTACTTGATACAGGTTCACAGGTCACCACCGTTCCTCATTCATTTTATGAACAGCACCTAGCCGAACAAGAAATCAAACCCTTGCACGATCTCCTAGAGGTAGAGGGAGCAAACGGACAATCCGTGCCCTACCAAGGTTACATTGAAATGACAGTTGTCTTTCCACAGGCGTTGCTTGGTGTTTCGATCGAGGTACCTACCCTTGCTTTGGTTGTGCCTGATGTCAGGGCCACCTCACAGTCTCTTGTGCTTATAGGTACCAACACCATGGATGTCTTGTATGACACATTTTCGGAAGGTGATTCAACCAACTATCAGCCAGCCCATTACGGCTACCAAGCTGTGATCAAGGCCCTTGAACTCAGACGCAGACAGGCTAGCAATAGCCATGGCATGGTGAAGCTACAAGAAAAGAAACCAGAGGTCGTTCCGGCTGGAAAGACCGTTGTCATCGAAGGTTTCACTGTAGCTAACGACTTCCAGAATGAGAAGACTGTTGTTGTTGAGCATTCATCTTCATCTACTTTGCCTGGCGGGTTAATAGTGAAGTCTTGCTTGGTTGACTTTCCCAACCAGCGACCCTTCAAGCTTCCAGTCGTCGTTAGTAATGTATCTGAACATGATGTTATCATCCCTGCAGGGTGTAAACTTGCAGACATCGGTACTTACCAGAGCGTCTTGTCCCAACAGCAAGTGAATCAACCAGCCGATGCTGAGTCATCTCAGAAGTCAAACTTGCACTTCAACTTTGGGGATTCGCCTATCCCACCCGATTGGAAAGAGCGCATTGTCGAGAAACTTCATAACATGCCAGAAGTGTTTGCGCAACACGACTTGGATTTTGGGCGAACAGATAAAGTGGCACATCACATTAAGCTTTCGGATGAGACTCCTTTCAAGCAGCGGCCTCGGCCAATACATCCAGCTGATGTTGAAGCTGTTCGCAAGCATATCCAAGAGCTCTTACAAACTGGGGTAATTAGGGAATCTGAGTCACCTTTTTCGTCCCCAATCGTGGTTGTCAAGAAAAAGAACGGTACTGTCAGACTCTGCATTGACTACCGCAAGCTGAACCTGCAGACAATAAAGGATGCATACGCACTTCCCAAGCTTGAAGACACCTTCTCTGCACTTTCAGGTTCTCAGTGGTTTTCGGTCCTCGATTTGAAGTCTGGTTATTACCAGATTGAAGTCGAAGAGAAAGACAAATCCAAGACAGCATTCGTATGCCCGCTTGGGTTTTGGGAGTTCAACAGGATGCCTCAGGGTGTGACAAACGCACCAAGTACCTTTCAAAGGTTAATGGAGAAATGCATGGGCGATATGCATTTGCAGGAAGTCTTGGTTTTCCTAGACGATCTGATCATCTTCTCAAAGACCTTGGAGGAGCATGAATCCCGACTTATGAAAGTTCTTGGTCGTCTGAAGGAGTTTGGTCTAAAACTCTCACCTGAGAAGTGTTCTTTCTTTCAGACATCTGTCCGATATCTCGGACATGTCGTCTCCAGGGACGGGGTTGAAACTGACCCAGAGAAGATTGCTTCTCTCTAAACCTGGCCAGTCCCCCGAAACCTGCGAGAATTGAGGTCATTCTTGGGTTTTGCAGGGTACTACAGGAGGTTTGTGAAGGGTTACTCTGACATCGTGAAGTCCTTGCACGGCCTGACCTCCGGGTACCCACCTCCACGTAAGAAATCCAATTTTAAACCATCAACTGATCAGACTTACCATGACCCAAAGGCACCCTTTGGCGGTCGTTGGACACCTGCTTGTCAGCAGGCATTTAAGCAGGTCATTGAAGCGCTTACCACCGCTCCGGTATTGGGCTTCGCCGATCCTCAAAAGCCGTATGTACTACATACCGATGCTAGCACCAGCGGCCTTGGTGCTGTTCTTTATCAAGAACAAGAAGGTCAGCTCCGGGTCATAGCTTATGCGAGCAGGGGGCTATCGCGGAGTGAGAGCCGGTACCCAGCCCATAAGCTGGAATTCTTGGCACTTAAGTGGTCAGTCGCTGAAAAATTCTGTGACTATCTTTATGGAAATCACTTCACTGTAGTTACTGACAATAACCCATTAACGTATATCTTGACCACTGCAAAACTCGACGCAACGAGTTATAGATGGCTTGCAACCTTCTCTACCTTTTCATTCAAGCTTGTGTACAGACCGGGAAAACAGAACTCAGATGCCGACGGACTGTCGCGCAGACCTCATGGCGAACTGTCAGACGATCCCAAGTCGCAGAAGGAGAGGGAGCGGATCTGTCAGTTCACACGCGACCATCTCTCTGACCCAGACAGTATCGATGCTGTCGACCAAGCTGTTGTTCAAGCCATTTGTGAGAGGCAATTTGTCTACAGTGACAATCTTTATGTTCATGGTGGTGCTACTTTGGTCGAAACTCTTACCACCTCCACAAGAGCTGTACCTGACAGCTATGGGAAAGAGGACCAGCTTGGAGGATTGCCTTTCATCCCTCACTTAACTGAAGTTGAGTTAGCGAGCAAACAAAGGGCTGATCAGTGTTTGAAGCATGTTATTTACCAACTTGAGTGTGGGGAGAAGCCACCTCCCACGCTACGGAGCGAACTCCCAGAACTTCCACTCTTATTGAGAGAGCTACAGCGTCTTGAGCTCCTCAATAATGTGCTTTACCGAAGACGACAAGTCGGCGCCCAGACTTCTTATCAGCTGGTCTTGCCAGCTGAGCTCCGTGACATGGTCTTGGTGAGCTTACATGATCACATGGGACACATGGGTGCTGATCGTACCTTAGATCTTGCCAGAACAAGGTTCTTTTGGCCAAAGATGGCTTTAGATGTTGAAAAGAAGGTGAAAACATGTGGCAGATGTGTGCGCCGAAAGGCATTGCCAGAGAAAGCGGCACCGTTGGTCAATATCAACACCACGAGACCTCTTGAGTTACTTTGCATGGATTTCCTTTCTTTGGAACCCGACAGTAGTGGAACAAAAGACATCCTTGTCATCACAGATCACTTTACGAAGTTCGCGGTTGCCATACCAACGCCCAACCAAAAGGCCCGAACTGTGGCGAAGTGTCTGTGGGACAATTTCATTGTACATTACGGGTTCCCGGAAAGACTCCACAGTGATCAGGGACCTGATTTCGAGTCCCACATGATCAAGGAACTTTGCCGAGTAGCTGGCATACATAAGGTGAGGACAACTCCGTACCACCCTCGTGGGAACCCTGTTGAGCGGTTCAATCGCACCTTATTGAACATGCTAGGTACCCTGGGGAATCAAGAGAAGTCTCGGTGGCGTGAGTTTGTAAAACCGCTAGTTCACGCGTACAATTGTACGAGGAACGAGGTGACGGGGTTCACGCCATACGAACTCATGTTCGGCCGCCAGCCTCGCTTACCAGTCGATCTCGCTTTTGGTTTGCCCGTGCAGGGTGGTCAGCACACGTCGCACTCTCAGTATGTTCAGACTCTCAAGTCTCGTCTTCAGGAAAGCTACAAAATGGCAACAACAAATGCTGCAAAAACAGCAAGTCGAAACAAAACAAGATATGACAAGCGTGTAACGGCTTCGGACTTGGATGTTGGAGACAGAGTTCTCATCAGAAATGTCCGCTTACGGGGAAAGCACAAAATTTCTGATAAATGGGAAGCAACTGTCCATGTTGTGGTAAGCAGAGCTGGAACACTCCCAGTGTACACAGTGAAGCCTGAGAACCGTGAAGGTCCTTTAAGGACATTACATAGGGACTTACTACTTCCGTGTGGCTACTTACCGACAGAGGACAGCCATCCTGTCCCACAGTCCGGGAAGCGTAGGCCGTCGACTCGTGCAAATCCTTCCCCAGATGAAACAATCCCCTCGGACGAGGAGGAAGATGAAATGATTCCTATCTACTGGTTCAGGGATCCTTCAAGTGTTCAGGTCCCAACTTTTCAGAACACAGCTCAGTTTAATCCAGGGATATCCCCTGAGCAAGATGCACAATGTCAGATACTTCCACTTGATCATCTTGTTGAGAGTACTCCAAGTGTTCAGCGTGTTGATTATTTACCTGAGATTGACAAACAACCTTTTAGGCTTGACTGTACTACAGACGCCTCTCTGGTACTTGACCAGGCTGATAGTCAGCCAAGTGACATTGCACATTCGACTACTGACATAGCCGCAACGGCTGAACCAATGGGTTTTACTGAAAATGACTGTACTAACACACAATGTGACAAATCTCCAGACGTTCCATGTGACACTGGTGACAATCAGACAGTAGGTACATGTACATCTGATACACAAGAGCAAGAACAGGTTAGTTCTGGTCGACATTCAACTCGGACTAAGGGCCAACCTAATCGACTCACATACACAGAACTAGGTAGCCCATTGTTAGCTATGATGCAGTCGTTTCTTCGTGGCTTATCAACAGTTGTTGAAACTACTTTGAGTGAGAACTTTGTAGGCTCCTCTTCCTCAACTTCCCAGGTAGTAACTACGCAACCCTTGCCATGTCCCGGGACGGGCATGAGCTCAGGGGGGGAGAGTGTAGCCCAGGCTTCATAAGCTGTGAAAAAGTTAAAAGAAGAAAGAGTAAAAGTCCGCTATTACTTTGTATGAATGTGTGAGCGATAGCTGGCATTTATGGGGTTAACTGCGTCGGACAGAGCAGAGAGACGTGCGTCATGACGTCACGGTGAAGCGGCGTTGCAGGTGCGCATAACTGCGTGATAATTAGTGGGGAGAGGAGCGAACGCACCGTTCGGTTGCACGATTGAAAAATATAGAGTTAAAGTAGTTAAAAGTATCTAGAAGAAGTTGGAAAACACCGCGAGCTGATTCAACAGTCCACGGTTGATGTTGCCCGCTCGGCGGTGAGTTTAATGTGTCTTTTGAATGTGGGGAGCGTCGAGTGGAGGTGTGTGCGTCAGTGCTAACTTTTCGCTAACGGCTAAATTGAAACCTCGTGCGTTAGCCGCTAGTGTAGCGACCAAGGCGAATTAGCATTGAACTCGAGTCATTGTATGGAAGGAGAGAAAACGGGGGATTCATTATTTAATTCGGACAATTGATGCTGAAAGGCTATTTTGAGTTATTTGAGTTTATTTCATTCACTGGTAAAGTGAGACCTATGTGGATAATATATTTTTGTTGATTGATTTAAATTAATATATAGGTCATATTTATGTTATTATTTATTTTAACTGAAACAATGGCCTGTTGTAATTTACTGAGATGTATGAATGTGGCCTGTTCTACAGGTCAGGTTTTTGTGAAGGAATTGAATTGGTGATGCTCGATGTCGAGGGGACATCAGCGACACCGGTAGTCGACAATAGATAGGAGACCAGCACTGGATAGCCACCAGGCGCCTTCCAGACATCCGCTGGAGATAACAAGATGGCGAGCCGGAACTAAGGAACAGAGTCAACTGAACTACCTCCCAAACCTGCGGTGTGGTAGGAAACACAAAGATCAAAGGGCCCCAACAATATAAACTGAGCTCATAACGAAGAGAAGACCATAAAGACATTTCTTTATATTTCTATTTTATTTTGCGCGCATTTTATTATTTTCCATGTTATAATTGTTGTTACAATACAGTTTTGAAACTATATTTTGTGTGAGTGTGGTCAATGTTGATGTTCCATCCTGGGCTCCATGAGCGTTAACCTGGAATCCTGGTAACTGGTCCAACTGAATTGAAACCGAAACTCAAATATACCTGTAACCTCATAAGGTAAAGAGGGGTTACACAAGCCTGCCTGTTCTTTACTATCATATGTTTATCACCATGTATTCTGCACATGTCACCAACAATGTACTCGTCATGATTCTGTCTTACTTCAGCAGAAAGGCCCCGAGGTTAGTGTGACCCAATTCATTGGTCATCTGATAGATCTAACATATAACCATACCTTCAATCCCTCTATTGGTCTCATCAAAACATGAGACCACAAAAATTACCGTAATAATGGGACCATAATGCCTCTTGCGGGGCATAACTCCATGGGTTATGCATCATCCCTTTTTATTCAGCGGCAGAAAATGTTAAATTCGAAAAAAGTTAAAATTCAGAACCTTCCCCACACTTATTAGATTCATATAGCGTCCTGGCAAGACTGTAGTTACGTTTTATCATTAAAATTTTTTAAGGGTCACAGGGTACTTTTATACATGTCTCTCATTCTTCCCCCCTTTTTTGGGACCTCCAAAGTCCCAAAAAACTACCAATTTAGTACCTTGTATCCCCTCGTGTTTATTCAAATTCGACTATATGCCGGACCGCTAGATGAACCTACAGCATCACATTTGGTTATCAGAAAAACCATTTCTTAATCAGGGCTTTCAACCCGTTAAGTTTGTCAGGGCTCTCAACCTGAAGGTCGTCAGGATTCTCAACCTGAACTTTTGACAGGGCTTTCAACCTGTAGATGTTAGGATAAAAAGATTACCAAATGTGAAATACTTTCTAAGTTTTGAACCCTCCCATTCATGCATATCACATTAAAATTCACGCAGTAATAAAGCAAAACAAACATTACACAATATTAATCAACAAATATGAACTTAAAAAACTCTGTCCGGGCATGGATGTATGTCGAATGATGTGGAATGATCTTCATGTATTGGTGGGCTGCAAGCATGTGGGGGTAGGGCGGGCCATACTTATGTGAAAACTTGAATATAAAGGAAATCCTAACATGAGGGGTGTCTAAATTATGTATTTTTTAATGAGGAATTCAAATATGAGTTAATTTTTTTAATTGGATAACTCTAACCTACATCAATTTTGTATTTAAATAACTAATTCTACCCTTTCGAAACCCTTTGTAAGATATAAGAAGATGTTAGGGAAATTAATGGACAAATCCAATTCAAATTTCCATTTTTTTATTAACAGGTTAATGCATGAACATTGTCAGGTTGCACAAGTCCTGCTTTGATTCATTTTTGGACATCAGTCTCCTGCTGGTCTCTTGAGCCCTGATCCCTCCATCTCTCTTTTCCTGTGAGAAGTATTTGGCAGAAGCCTCAGTCACCATTTTCACAACCCTTTCAATGCTCTGTGTGTGGCAAGGCCAGTTGGGCACCTTCATGGGGGTGTTGATGAAGTTCTTCACCTCTGAAGTGCTTAGAGAGCAGGTGAGTGATGTTTCTGATACACCCTCTGACCAGCTGATCAAGTCACCAATGGTTGAAGCATCACAGTTGATGTCCGGTGTCCTTCTGGTCCTGACAGAGGAGTCCCCCAACTGAGTGTCTGGGTCCCCATCTCCCCTGATAGCCAGGATTCTCTCCACCCCCTCAATCCTCTCCTTCTGATCCTCAGAGCACAACAGTGTCTGGATGAGGGCTTCACTGTGGGCATACCAAGCAGATCTTTTCACAGTTGGCATCACAATGTCCAGCACCTCCTTCCTCTGGGATTTGAGGCAGTCCAGCTGAAACAGGATGTGCCTAGGCCCTTCAATCCAGGAGTGATTGACCTTCACTTTGAACCAACATGGATAGTACACTCCAATGATAAATTCCACAATGAATCGCAGATTCTTCAGGTTCTTTCCTTTAAGTCCGTGCTTTGACACCCAGAGCCTGAGAAGTCTGTTCGCTGTGGTGAGCCAACGGCTGTGGTTCACTGGTCCTATCTCCAACAGAGCTATCCTTGCAGGAAGCACTCCATCCCTGACTGCACAGACAATTTTATACCCATAGTGTTGATCAGTTGAGAGATCTTGAATGACCTTGTCAGACAGCTTGATCAGTGGTGGGCCAACAGAGATCTGGGGGAAGTTTGGATTGATATCCAATTCTGTAACAGAATCAAGGAGTTTTCCTATTGTCCCAGATAATTTGTTGTCTGACAGAGTAGGGCCATCAAGGGCAACAATGAGATGGCGTAGAGGAAGTTCACCAGTGTGCAGGTTGCACACCAACCAGACCAGCTTTCTCCCAATGTGCAGCTCCAGCTTGCGCATGACTCCAGCTTTCACACCAGTGTTGACATTCGTTGAGTCTCCTCCAATGGCCCACAAGGTCTTATCGAAACCCCGCTCTTTCAGCCAGGCAAACAGGACCTTAGCAATCTTCTCTGCATGTGGCTCCTCTTTACTTGCTTTCTCTGGGGTGAAGTGGAACAGATAGTTGCTGCCTGGCTCACTAACGACACTATAGTGTTCTTCCTTGATCTTTGCAGGAAAAGACTGGACACTGCCCTCAGCCTCCATCATCACATTGGTCAGGTCAATCCGCCCATCAAAGAGGATACAGGAGATCCCACCTTCCTCCCTGCACTTTTCCTCAAACTCTTCTCCCAGCTCTCTCATCAACTTCTCCTGTGCTCTCTTGACCTTGTTCTTATCAATCACTTTACTTGTGTCGTCTTCTGTGATGATTCCCGCATCAATCAGGGCTGCAGTTGCTATGGCTGCAGTTGGCCTCAGCCCTATGCCATACCTCACACTGGCAAGGGCTATGTTTGGAATCTCATCATAGTTTTTCTGTACTTTAACTGAAGCTGCAGGTTCAGGGTCAGTTTCAGGGACAAACTCATCTTCAGCACCACTTCTCTCCACTTCCAGATCCTCATCACCATCTGCTAAAAATCTCTCTATGTCCTTCTTGGCTACCTTCTCTGCTGCTGCAGAACTTTCCCCCTTGCTCCTTCTCCTTTCCTCTCCCTTCTTCTCCATCCCCTGTCTTTCCAATTTCTTCACCTGTCTCTTGTGTTCTGGCAGATCAGGGCCCCCCATTTGGTGGGGACCTTTACTTCCAACCTTCTCTTTCTGGCCCTTGATGTAGGCAAGCTCCTTAACAGGAATCTTTTTCTCTCTGCTGCAGGAACAGTTAATGTGGGCTTGGTTCACACAGCCCTCACAGCCTTCTTCCTCACAATTGGTTATCTGACACTTGCAAGTCAAAATATCAAATAACTTGTCCAACTTGAGCATGAACCTCTCTTTTGCATCAAGTTTGCCCTTCCCAAGAGAAAACTTCACTGCCTGATTCCAGACGTCCTTGAGCTTGGACATGATGGTCACCTTTTCATTAATAACAGGTGGCTTGAAAAGAGCATTAGCTTTTCTCCACTGACCAATCAGAGCAGGGTAGATGTCACCCACCAGCTGATCCACTGGGTAGTTCCTCCGGTCATCTTCACATTTTTCCCTCAAGTAGATGCCATACCTCAGGATATCCCTCACAGTTGGCAGTTCAGACACCAACAGCTCCTGGCCGTTGCCGACAAAAATACTCAAATGAGAGCTTGATTTTGTCCTTGTCTTAACATGAGCCATTTTACTACTGCCTAACTCAACACAATATGAATTTAAACCCGGGTCCCGCCTGCACAAAGCTCAATTTTTACGACTGCGCGGACTCCACATACTCAGTGTCACGCAATAGACTGCTCGGTGACACCGTACACTCGACTATGATCCTCAAACGTCCGCGGACAGTGCATGTGGAGTCCGTGTGGCTCACAGTACGCGCACAGTACGCGCACAGTCCGCCCGACTATTGTGGGAGCCTTAACTATCAGGTGGCTCTTATGAGGTAGAAGACTTTTTTCCTCCAGAATTTCCTCTAATCATATAAAATGTAATGTTTCACTTGATAAACCTCCTCAAAATAGAAATTTTCTTACCATTTCTGAGCTAGATGGTATCACAATTACAATTCAAATCATTCCAGAAGAATAGCAAAATAACCCGAAATTTAAAAATAATCAACTGCAAATTGATGTAGGTTAGGGTTATCAGAATTAAAAATTAAATTCAGATTTGTCTTCTACACACTAAAATACATGATTTGAGCACCCCTCTTAATTCAAATGTTTTTGAGTATGGCCCGCCCTAATGTGGGGGGTTTTGGGCAGTCGTTGTTGTTCCTGTTCGCCCGCCATTGTCGGGCCCTGCTTCCAACCCGCAGATTCGGTGTCAGGTTCACATGGAGCGTGCCCATCATGTGAGCCTTCTCAAGACCGGGTTCGACCCAGCACTCCCCCAAAGACGTGTGTTCGGGGTCCGGTTTGCATCGAGAGGTTTCTAGCACTTCATATGCAAACCGCCTCAGGACCGGGTCAGACCCAGGTGGGTCCAACCTTCCATCTGGACGGTTGTCGTTGCAGCCTCTGCTTGTCATGAGGCTGCTGCCCCACGGCTGGGCTGGGCCCGTGCTGGGGATGGTTGTTCTCTGCTGGGTACACCTGCTCCCAGCACTTTCTCTCCCGGGCTCGTTCCAGTTTCTGGAACTCTGTCTTTCCCTCGTCATGGGTTGAGCGGCTTTGGTGCAGTGGTTGAGGTGGTACCAGGTGGAACTCCCTTCCACCTCGGTACTGGTTGGTGTCGCATTGGTGACCTTGTATGGTCCTTCACACCTCAGGTACAACTGGTCACCTGGCTCCACCCCCCTTGGTGGGTGTTTCTCTAGCTCTGGTCGTGGCAGATCCTCTGTCATGGAATTGTTTCCACACAACTGTAGGGGCTATAACAATCAAAGCAAACATACAACTACACCAAGCCACCCCATCTTGTTTTCTGGGCGGTACATCATTATTTATGATTATACTACTACCAAGATAAAATGATTATATACGAAAAATGTAAATGTACTAATGCTAAATAGCAACTTTCTTTAGTGGGGACTTTTTTCTTTCCCTTCTAGCACCTCCCCGGGTTCTTGCCGGTGGGTCAGATGCACCGCACAGTGACCAATGATACCAGGTTTCACCTTTGCCGTCCAGCCGGACAGCGTGTGAGGTTCTCTCTGTCACCCGGTATGGTCCTGTCCACCTTGGCTCTGACCACTTTCTCTTGATGACTTTTAGCAACACCCACTCAGTGTCTTTCGGGGCTGGTGCCTGCTCTGCACCCCCCTGGATTTCTGTCACCTGTTTGGAAAATGCTGCAACTAGTGCCGTTAGTTGATCATAGTATGGCTTGTAGGTCAGAAATGGAGTGGGTGGGTCTGTTACCCCCCTTTCGATGTTTCTGGCTGTACCAATCCCCAGTAGATATCTGCCCACTGGTCACCAGCACCTGGTGTGTTGTCTTGGGCTAAGAGCATCTGTGAATGGGACCCGCACTGGCTCCCCGAGCAGTTAAAGGTCTGGCCATTTGGAAAAGTCACAATCAGACCGTCCGGTCCGCACAAAATGGATGCTCCGCTTTTCACCAGTAAATCCCTTCCCATAAGATTCACTGGACACTGAGGAGATACAATATATCGATGTTCAAAAGTCTGTCCTGCCACTGATGTGCGCAAGGGCGTAGTCAAAGGCAGATAATTGGGCTGCACCGAGAAACCCGTCAATTCAACCGTGTCTGTAGTCAATTTGGGGCTCGGTACTCGGCAATTCAGAGTAGAGTACCGTGCCCCAGAGTCCACAAGAAAAGGCAAATTCTTCTCCAACACCCCCAGTGACAAATAGGGATCCACCAACCCTATGTCAGAGGTTTCCGGGCCCCTTCATGAGTCTTGCTGATGCAGGAAACCCTCTTCCCTCCCAGGCCCTGGTCATTCTGCTGTACCCTCTCTGTCTCTTCTCTGGGTTGCTGTAACATTTGGCTGCTTTGTTTTGACGTTTTTTTATCTCCATTTATCTGACGCCGCTCGTTCTCTAATTGTAATTTCAACAACTAGGTTGTACTGATAGCCAGATCGGACTCAAGGTCCCTCTGTTTTTCCTCTTCGAGAGACACAAAGTATGTTAAATGTTTTTCCCACCGGTCAGTGCTGCACTCTATTAGATCGGGATCCCCCTTATTCGGTCTCGCACTGCTTTGGGCATACCATCTAAAATTGCCTTCCTGAATAATGGTAGCTGTAATTCATCCTGGCTAGGGTGATTCCCCGCTATCTCAGTCCACTCCGTTGTGCTCCTCAATAGGAATGCTGGTCCGCTTTCTCTCTCTGATACATGACTAATACTAATTTTAATGCCTGTTTAGATATTCTTTTCTTACATTTCTCAGAGATCTTATGGATCTCATTTTTACGTAGATAACAAACCCTACCCAAAATGTCCGCTGCTGTTAACGACATATTTATAAGTGTACTAACACTCTATTTTTAAGCAATATGTATTTCTGATTACTTTTACTCTTACTTTATTAAACAATGTTTATTATCTTTTTTATTAACTTTATTCTTTACTTTAAATGGTGACATATCAGCCCTCTCCCTGCTCCCTGCTCGGTCAGGGTCAGACAGCTGGCTCTTAGTACCGTCGCTCTCGCGGGTTGTTATGGCTACGGGAGCGCCGGCGCCTGCGTTGTTGTTTTTGTCTTTTTTAGCTTCTAATGCTACACATGCTAATGCTACTGTACGCACTGACGCTCTCCCTCTTCTGCCTTATGCCTTTCTACTCTTTTAACACAGCCCTCTCGGCCTTCGCCAGATAGGGTGACAATCTGTTCTGTACCTCGTCTCCTGGTATCTGTCCCTTCTTCTGGAGCCACCTCCAGGTTACCTCGTAACCCTCCATTATCTCTCCCCGTGTATTCGGTGTACACCCACTACTCAATTGGATCCTGATTCGTTCCCATTGCTCTCCTATGGTGTCCCCGTCCATTTTTACCCACTGTCTTTAACCAGTACACACTAAATCAACAAAACAATTTTTATACACATACAGGGTCGGTGTGAATGACTCACGGTCTGCTCTCTGCACGAAATATTGCCCAGTGAGACAAGCTTCTAGGCTGAAAATGATTTCAGTCCGGTCTCACCCGAGCTTCATGCAGGACTTTTAGACACACTTTCCCCGTATCCAACCACCCGTTTTTCCCCACAGAAAAATATTTCCAAATTGTTTTTTTTTATTTTTTTATTTTTTTTTATATATATACCCCATAGAACAGGCGTTAGACGAGACTTATGAGAGTCTCACGAAAAGTCTAACCGCTGGAACCACCCACACAATACAATATTCCTAAATCATGATTTTCGGGCCGTCTCCAACAGACTCCGGGAAATGATACCCTTGGGCTACTCTGGCTACCCTCTCAGAGTTCCCTCTTCTGGTCTTGCAAGGAACCAGCTACCTTGGGGCCGAATACCCCTTTTTCCTCCGCCAACTGATGTACTTATGGCAAGGACGGGGCGGAATTTAAACCGCTGGCTCTTGGTGGGGCTCTTCCTCCCCACTAGGGATTCCAACCCTTGGGCGGCTCTGCGCGTACGTTTTCACGGGCGGCCCCCTGTTTGGCTACGTCCCAATTCCTACAAAGGAGCGTCCCTGGCTCTTTGTGGGGCTCTTCCTCCCCAACAGGATTCCAACCCTCGGGCGGTCTCTGCGTTCGTTAAACGACAGGTCCCCTATGCTGCACACTATACTGGTTTAGACTATGTCTAGGACGGGTATCACAAGTGACTTCAAAACAGTTTTGGTAATGCCCAATCGCAGAATTTTGTTATAACAGGCTTCTGCTTACCTTTTTTATGTGGACGTCCGTAGTTCTGCTGTCACTCGGTCCTCTCGCCCACTGGGTCACTTCTTCGTCTTCATCGCGTCTCGGGGTCACCAATTGTTGTGAAAGGCGGTTTCAAAGCGATGATGATGGAAAAAAATGAAAACCCTACTCACGCGTGTTCGTTAATGAAGCGATAGAAGAAGTTGTTTAGCTTTAAGAAATAATCAGTTTTATTGTTAACACCAGTATAATGTGCAGAGTTTTACAGATATATCTGGGTCCGACTACATTTCCCTGACCGAACAACAAAGTATGTGTGTGTCAGTTCGCGAAGTCTGGGCACACATCTCTCTATCTCAGGATGTTATATACACAAAACAATGCAACCGTCATCACAAAAAGGCTGGCTGTCTACGTTTCCCCATGTCATCCTCGTCTTATCTGACTCCCACTGTTTTTTACATGTTCAAAGACAAGCCTGCCTGTTCTTTACTATCATATGTTTATCACCATGTATTCTGCACATGTCACCAACAATGTACTCGTCATGATTCTGTCTTACTTCAGCAGAAAGGCCCCGAGGTTAGTGTGACCCAATTCATTGGTCATCTGATAGATCTAACATATAACCATACCTTCAACACCGAGGCTCTCCACGTTGAGTAATTCTCTTTGATAACAACCTTTTCCTTTTCTCTGCTTATTCCTGCTGTTTGTATTCACAATACGCCAGGTACCCTCTTTTATCCAAAATTTCTTCACAGAAGAGCCACATATCTTCAATAAAATAAAACACAAATTTAAAAGGCTCTAGAATCAAATCTTTCTCCTCCTCATTTGGTTCCATTATGTCATCAAAAAGCTTTCCCAGTTCCTGCGCAGCCTCCTCAGCTTGTGTGCTGTCCATATTCAAAATTTCAGGCATCTCCACTCTGGCTGTAAACAGTTGTGCATTAGCCTGCACCCATTCCGCTGCTTTTTTGCACTGATCCACCACTCGGACCACTGCACTGGTCTAAAGGGGAAAAAAAAGTGTGTCAGCTTTTTTGTCAGAGCATGAAAGGTCACCTCACAAAATTTAACTGGAGATCAAGCCTACCTCTTCTTCAGTTGCCTCCACCTCCTGCACAACTGGAGCAGCAGTTTCTTTCTGCTCCTCTTCAGCCTAAACAAGTATTATTTAGCATTAAATACAAGCAAATGTCACAAAGCCAGTTCTCAAACCATGTCCTGGGAGGGAAAACTTGACATAAGATTTACTGAAAACAACTAATAAGAATTTGAGAAAAAAGGACTGCAAACTGACCTCAGTCATGTCATCAACCTTTCGCTTCTTCAGTCTAAAAACTGGTGGCACCTCACCTGCCAGAAGGGCTTTTGACACCTCGGTCCAATGGGCAAACATTTTGCCATGGCTATAGTAATTGGTAAAAAGGGTTAAACAATTAAAATTACAGCTGCTGCGCAGCAATGGTCGGGGCCAGGCAATTTTAGGTAATTCTGGCAACAAGCATGAGAATAGGAAGACAACAGTACAGAAACAGTGCCATGTCAACATCTCAAAGTCAATCAAATTATAACATCTTACCTTCCAAGATCAAAGTTTTCAATGAGCATGACACACCACCATTTTCGCAGGGTTGGCATGTCAGCCTACCGAACATACAGACATATGGATTTCATATCAGATCAAACATTAACAATTTACTATCTTTCTTTAAATGAGCAGGTGAACTTACTATGGTGAAATCATAGGGAGCATCCAGAACTGTGTAGAGGGCATACTACAAACAAAAGAATAATTTAATCTTAATATATATTTAAAGGACATAATGAAATAGATCTGACCAATTATCTCATTTACCATCAGCATGAAGATGCCACAGTCCTGCCCATAGGGCTGTCGTGGAAATCCCTAACAAGTCAAACAGATGTTGCGGATTAATAATAATATGTATCAGCAGCTCAAAAGAGTAGTAATAAATATACAAGTTGCAGTAACTGCACCACAACACATGATGGCGCCAAACGATATACTGGAGGCGGCGCTTAACGCCAGCCATTGTGCGTCATGGAGGCCACGCCTCCTGCCCAGGGGCACCCGGCGGAAGCATCCGGTTAGAATCAGAACACCCCCAGGCAGAGCATCGAGACAGATGCAAAGCGAGGGGGCTCTCCACGCGGCGTGACTTTTACATTACCTCTCCATTGTTACGTAGGTTAGAAATAACTTAAACCTAAACAAATAAAGTGAGTTATAAGCGTTTCCTGTTGTCGGCAGCCTTCTTCCCCGGGACACAAACCCCACACAGAAGATAGTTGATGACCATCATCGTCATCGTCATCATCAATCATCCTCATCATTATACATTTACCTGTATGTCTAAGCCAGTCTTCTCATTCCACACTCCAGGATTAATTGACTGGCAAAGGTTTCTAAAATCGAAAAACAGCTGTATTAGGACCTAACTCTGTATATGATGAAAAACATGGTCATCTTCCATGCACACCAAAGAACACACATAATCACAGCAGTCTGGAATCTTCATGCAGTCACACATGCTCAATTTTAGCAGCCTTTTATGGTGCCACCATCTAAACTCTGTTCCAAAAAGTTTAAATTTTTGGTGATAAAATTTAACTGTAAAATGCAATGACATAGAAGATATATAATATACTTTTTTGGAGTTAATTTTGACAGCACCATAAATTGCTACTACACAGATCTGAACATGATCTGGTATATAAAACGTACCATTCCAGAAAGGCGTCAGAACGGCCTTGGAACATGAACACGGGTAAAGAACCAAAAAGGTATGTTTTGATAATAAAATAAACCTCAACAGCGCTCTCATTTCTTTATCTCCAAATTCAAATCGTGCTTGTGCACATTTGGAGTCCAGAAAGACTATGTCTCTCTGTGTTGGCTTCAAGACCTATTGTTGCAGATAATAACATTTCATCTTGTGTGAGAAATCCTGACAATATGACAAAGTTAGTACACAACGTCACATAAAATACTGAAGATTTTTTTTGGATCATTTGATGGATAGTTGGGAAACTTTAGAGCAAAAGAAAGGAAAGCAAAGGTGCTAAAGTCATCACAATTAGAAATGAATGAGTAAAAATTGGAGTCCTGTGAAATGCGAGTGGAAGCATGTTCATCTTGTGCTTCTAATATTAATTCCTAAAGATTAATTTGTATGGAGCTACTTGTCACAATTAAGTATATCTACTTACAGATAACAGGAAATGTCCTGGTTTCCAAATGGGAATGACAATGGCATCTCTCATGTGGACATCATTCTAAGGGAAAAGTTGAAAAGAAAATGATGTAAGTAAAAATGTTTAAGATTGATTAGGTTCAATAGGTCTTCTTTTTATGATTTGTACATTATGTTCTTATCTTTAGACAGAAAAAGTTAGGAGATGTTTTTTTTTTTCCAAACATTTTAGCTGAGAAGTGTTTCATATTATCAAGGACATCATCTACTGATGCCAGTAAAGTATGACATTCTTACAGGTAAACTTAAGAGAGGGTCACATGCGTTCGCACTCCGCCATGTTGGAACACTATAAAGGTCAGCCACAAATATGGTCCTTCCCTGGGGAATATAATGGGATCATAATCTCAGACAAGAAAAGAAATACTAACAGTATATTGTATTTGTTGTTTTTACCTTTGACTGAGCAATTTGTTCAATGAGCTCGAAACATGCATTTCCTATCTGGAAAAACAAAAAACAAAACACGAGTACCTTTAAAACTTGTCCCCCTACATACATTTTTCATAGCTATATAAGAGATCCACTGACTGTAAACTTACAGTAGATTCCATTTGGTTATTTAAGCCAAGGGTCCAAAAGTCACCTCGTGTCAGGCAACTTTTTTGCGTCTGAACAATCAGTTCTGTCTTTGGCTTCTCAATATCCAAGATGTACTCGAGCTGATGAATGACAATTTAAAAATAAATAAATAATGCTCATAAAACACATTAATAAGATGACACAACCCTCCCTGAAAATTCACAGAACAACCATCAGCCTCTATGAGATTTAATACTTACCAGCTGCTCTTGGGCAGGATGAGTTTGCCCTGTCCATGATGCTCGGCATGGTGCTACTTGGTCACATTTTGTGAGTAATTCACATTGTGTTCCACATGGGTCAGTGTCTATGAAGGATAACATGAATGAGTCAAAAACATTGCCAGTAAAAAAGCATATCATTTTGAAAACACACTACCCACCTTTTTCTGGATCAGAGTGAAGCCCTTGTGTCTGTGGAGGGATACCACCTGGTAGGGGTTGATGCTCTGCAGACTTTCCAGAAGGTGGTGGTCCTGAGGCATTTACAACTCCATATTAAACAAGAGAATTTACAGCAAGTTACAAGATACATTTCTCTGACTTAATATTTACCAAGCACTGCTTGTCCTAACTCATTCAGGGTGATGTCCTGCGAATGATGAAACTCACGCCCTCTCTTTAGCTGTTGCTCCACAAGCTTTGCGTTTGTATTGTTGTTTCTGAGGTGGATGATGTTTCTCATTAAAAAAATGTGTGTTGATGGTGCCATGTTGTTGAGGTAGTAATTGTTCTTTTGCATGCTTGAAAAAAGCTGCTCAGCCACTTGACTATTTAGTGAACCCTGAAGTTCAGGGACCAAGTTGATCCTCCTTAAGACTTCTTGGGGGTCTCTGGTGTTGGCCTCATGGAACTTGTCATAAAGCACATAATGGTCTGAGGAACCAGTTAGTGGATGACCATCTTTCTCAGGACTTTGCAACTTCTCAGTTAGCCATGGCAGAGAGATGCTGAGTTTATGCTGCTGTGCTGCTGTAATGTTGTCTTGACTAGATGCAGCCAGTCTCCCCTCATGAGGTTTAAAAGTTAGTGAGGCTGGGAGGCGGAGATTTGCATGAGTTGCCAAGCCCCTTGCAAAATCATACACAGACACATTTGGTAGATGCTTCCAGGACAACAGTAGGTCAGTAAAATCCCTTGGTGACTCAGCCCTTAAGTTAAATTTTAAACTGTAAACAACTCCATGGGGACACAAGATCACTGACCATCCACCTTATAATGAAAAAAAATAAGTTATTAGTAAATGTACAAATACTTCATCTCAAAGTAAATATAATCTACTGTACAAGTAACCCTTACCAGATGCTCCCCAAATCTTCTGGAAGATCTTGTCATAGGAGTGCCTCGTCTTCATTTCCTCCCTTAGTCGGACAACAAGATCCATCCGTGATCCTTTACTGTCCAGATTGCATGCCTTGCACAACTTGCGCACCGTCGAGACCTTTTGAATACATGAAATAAAAATTGAAAATACATGCAATAAAAGCTAAAAAGGGACCTGTCTCCACATAGCATTTCTCTGTAAGTAAGCTGAAAAGCAATTCCTGTCAGTACGATGTCATTGAATGCTATTGGTGTTTCTCTGACAAGAGTGTTATGCTACTTTTATTTTTACTGTGACAAAAACAACAGGATTACACATATAACCATTTAGCAATTTTTAGTTAATGCACTGTAGGTGTTGTACCATAAAAGTTGAGACACTGGAAATAAATGGGTGCGGTGGCTTCTTGCAAGGCAGTCACACTCACACACTTTCCACAGACTTAATAAAACATGCACACACACACACACACACACACCTTCTGCTTCAATAGCTCATCAACAAGCCGGTCCTCTGACATCATGCTGACTTCAGCTTCCGGGGAGGACTTAGTAGCTGGGAGTTTTGCAAACTCTGTGTTCAACACTAGTCTGATTTACGTGTATCTTTCCCTATCCACGGGCTCCAATGCTCAAAGCTAGGATTCACAGCAAAGATGTTTTTTGCACGACCTAGAAAAAAAACAAAAAAAACAAAATATTGATAAAGTTGTTATGTAGCATGTAACTTCAACTATAGAGAGTCCGAGGATGTCAGTACTTGGGAAAAATCCACGTGCAATCATTTCCAGCTGAACTGAATCCCAGAACTTTTCGATGTCCACGTCACCAGTGAAGTTCTCAGAGGGTTCTTTCATGTCACTCACTAACAGAAAAACAAGGTGTTTGTAAGCTTTGTTTATGTATACACATTCTACCGGCCCCTACACACATACACACACTAAGGCTTACCAGGTAAGTTGAAGACTCCTTTTTTATGTAGGTCCATCACTACTACTGGTGGGAAGAAGCCACAGCAAACACAGGAGTAAGAGTAGTTGTGACTTGTTAATGCCTCAAAGTGGCAGTAGGCATGAAGGATAGTGTCTCTGGCTGGAAATTTTACTTTCCTCAGGCTCTCAAGTGAGTTAATCACTTTTGACACAGAGACATTGTTCTGAAAGACAGACGGACAGACAGACAGACAGACAGACAGACAGAAAGAAAGAAAGAAAAATATTTTTGGTTTAAAAAAAGTTACTCATAATTATTCAACCAACTGAAGACCTTTTTCTCAAAGGAAATATTGTTGTACATACACACCTGCAAGTTGTGTCTTAAATATAGACATAACTCAAGGGTCAATATGGTGTGGTCGTCAAAGTTGTGAAGGCTGTCCTTCCACTCTTGGTATCTATACACCATTCGGCATTGTGGACAACACCGGTAATAGGTTGAAACATCTAGAAAAAAGAAAACATGAAATCAAGAACTGTAGCTACGAGTCGGCCTCGGATCCTCAATAACCAACATAATGCATTACTTAAGATTTAAAAACCTATAATAAAGATAAAACTAAAATATCTTACTTTCAAGTACGCCATTCATGCTGATGAGCTTGGCTTTTTGTGTGATTCTTGTTGACTTTTGAAGATGCACTGACCCTGGACAGTTTGTGCAAACAGTCTCTATTGGGTGCAACTCTGTCAGATGATCAGTCAGGGCCTTTGGCTTCATGAGGTAATCTGGCAAGTCGGCTGGGATTTTTTTATTACTATACAAGTACTTTACAAGCCGCTCCAAAGTATCATCCGATGGCGGATAGCCAGTGCCCTGGTGCTTTTCTGGTGGTGTACTGGCTGCCTCAGTTTTGAAGATGTCCCGGTTTGTCTGGAATAAGTGCCACTTACTTAGATTTTTGTGCACACATGACCTTCTAGGTTTGGCACAAGGACAATGCCAAGTGTTATCTTCTCTGTTGTAAGACACCATGACCCTTCTAAGGCGACTGTAGTGATTTACAGATGGCTCATGGATAGAAAAACAAAAGTGCTTCTGGCTCTCTTGAAGAGATACTTGAACACACAGAGGCACATGAGTTGCTTTGGCATATCTTTGTCTTTTCAGGCAGGTTTTTTTTTTTGCCTCACCAAAAAATTTCAACGCCACCAACTCAGACAAAACTTCCTCAGTTGCCATTTCAGTACAGTAGTCCAGTGAACGAATGTGGTCACAGTGCCGAGACGTCATTCCACTTCTAACTGCCATAAGATGATATTGCCTGCATTCCTGTAACTCACACTCTATTTTATGAACATGACCCCAGGTTTTCTTCTGCACATGTATGGGCACAGAAAACCCATGTCTTGTTTTTTTCTGCACTGCAGAAATGCCATTGGTAGCATCTACACAGACACTCATTAAGTGATCTTTTACTGTTATGTCTTTTGGTTTTCCACTGTGTTTTCTTTGGATATGTTTGACCATGTTTTTCTTGTAGAATGTGTACTTGCAATGAGGGCATTTATCCTTTTTTGAGGATAATCTTGAATCTTGAATCTTGCTCAGAAGCAGTCAAATCTTGGGAGGTGGAGACTGTGGCTTGCAGGAGCGTGGATACAGGTGCGGCAGTTGAGCTTTCTTGCGAAGAAGAGGAGAGATCCTGTAAAGATGAAACCAAGGAGGACACTGCAGCTGTATCTTTGGGGGTGGTAGGAGAGGTCTGCTCTGGAGAGGCGGCAGTCATGGCACCCTGGCAAGCCTCCAAGTGTTTCGTCATGTCTGGCCTTCTGAGAACAGTTTTGCTGCACACAGGGCAATGATAGTGTCCCTGTTCTCTGCAGTTCAATCCACATCTGCAGATAACTTTATCTAGAATAAAATCATGCAAAAACAAAAACCCAAAACGTCTTAGTTAGGGACCAATGACAAATAAGTAAGTACACACTATAAATACTGTTTATACTGTCTTTCTGGGCGCGAGTGCACACACACACACACACACACACACACACACACAGGCCATATCAGCAACATTCTAAAGTTTTCAACTTTTCACTTAACTTTTCATTTTCTGCTATTGATTTGGCTCACATAACTCATAAATTTTGACCTGCAGAGCAGAGAATCTGATTCTAAACGTTTTCTTTTTTGAAAGTGACTAAAACTGTACATCATAAACATCATTTCAGAACAGTAAGACACAGAAAAATGAGGTGACAGGTGTTCTTTACTGCAACTCACATTCCCTTAATTTTACTTTTCCCCTTTTACCAGCCCAACCACAACCTGCCAGAAGTTAGTAGCATTGGCTCATATTTATGAGTACAAACACACAGACAAATACATTATGCTTACCTTTAAATAAAATGCCACCTTTCTTATGTGCCTCTAAGTGGCTGTGCAGCTTGGAACGTTTTACAGGTTTAAATTTTAGGCACAGAGGACAGTGAAATAGGCTGCAGCATGACGTGCAGCGCTCAACTTTGGGCGTAGTGCCGCTACTTATGATTGACACATGCATCTGTAAGAGACAGATAATGTCGTAATAAGTCAAACAAAATTATACAAAAATTATACTATATAACTCGGTTTTCTTATCTCTGAGTAGGAAAATGGCACATTTAAGTGAGCACTATCGATACGATAACAACGCTAGAAACTACCCAACAGTTCAAAACCCGATTCTTTCAAATTCATATAACTTTACAGGGCAATATACAGTGTGCAACGTAACGTTCTAGTGAATAAAGACTCTTTCTGTTTCTTCGTATGACGAAAAGTTGTTGTCACTTGACTTTTACTCACCTCGTCGTCTCAACTCTTCACACGGGGGACATAAAATAAAGAGACCCTTCGAATCAACTTCCGCTCGTCGTCTCAACTCTTCATACGGGGGACATAAAATAAAGAGACCCTTCGAATCAACTTCCGGTCCTGACAGTGCAGGAGACCTCACAGTGCAGGTCTGCAACTTCCGGTCCTGACAGTGCAGGTCTGCAGCCAGACCCTCTTGAGAAAACCAAGCGTAGTCAGGACTTGTATTGGAACTGGCAATGCGTGACTCCTCGCCGTCTGCCTCTCCAAACCCGGGCCCAACTCAGTACAGATTTCCAAGAATCAGCTGATAAGCCAGTCATCATCGTGACACCCGTTCATTTCGAATGCGACCATTCGCAATATCTTCTAACAAGGCCAAGACTGCCATTGTCAACCTCTCGATTATTGCAACATTTTGCGCGTGCTTTAATATTCTCATTAATTTGGATGCATGCTGACGATATGGTTGTCCCCATACACCCAAGGTGTCAATAATATGTACATAATTAGAAATTGTCCGACTGGTTCATTGATGGATTGATTTTAAGTAACAATGGCTTGTGCTTAGGCCTACTCCACGCAACATCACATAATGATATTGCAGTCAAGAATTTCACGACAAATGCGTGGAGAGAGATCCATTAGGCCAGATGTCATGCGTGGCCCTGAAAATATGTAGGCCTAACGTTTAATAAACAAGTCGTAACTGAAAATAATATAGCTTGGGCTTCCTTTTAATTTACTTTTAATTCCAATATTGACAATTTAATTGTATGTGTCTGTTTAAGTTTAGCCTAATATCTACAACAGTGTCACATTATGCCTCTCGACAACAATAACATATGATTGAAGTGCAGCCCGACGTACAAATCCACTTTTTACTAGCCCCATACTGCAATACTTCATGACTCGTGATCGCGTAGCCTAATGTTGTTGCGCTGCATTGCCTCTATGTGCCGCCAACTGACAAAATGCAGCAGAAATGTGCGTAAGCAAGGCATTTAGTTTGCGTGGAGAACCGCACTTTTTCACGTCAAGTCAGTCTTTGTACATCCGAACGTTTGCGTGAGAAGTGGCTTACGCAGCTTTTTTGTGCGTAAGCAAGCTTTGTACATGAGGCACCTGGTGAAGTGGTGTAAACGCGGAGTCTAGCAGTGGAAGGGGATACTTATTTTTAACAGTGATGTCGTTTATGCCTCGGTAATCCACACAAGGACGCAGGGACTTATCTTTCTTCTCCACGAAGAAAAACCCTGAACCCCCCGGGGAAGAAGAGGGGCGAATAAGGCCGTTGGCCAGCGACTCGGAGATGTAGGCCTCCATGGATTCCCTCTCCGGTCGAGATAGATTGTAGAGCTTACTAGAAGGTAGCGAAGCACCGGACAGAAGGTTGATCGTGCAATCGTACGGACGGTGAGGAGGTAAAGACAATGCTCGATCCTTACTAAAGACCTCCTGGATATCGTGGTAAACAGAAGGTACATTAGTGAGGTCGATAGGACTAGCCGAGAGTGAAGCGGACGGAAGTTTGCCAGGAGGCATAGCAGAACGAAGACAGTGTGAATGACAAAAAACACTCCAGCTAGCGATGGAGGAGGTTGCCCAATCGATGTGCGGATTGTGAAGACGGAGCCACGGCAGACCGAGTACAATAGGCGACGTAGGAGAAGGAATAACATAGAGAGATACACGCTCGTGGTGATTACCGGATAGCTGAAGGTGAACAGGGAGAGTGCGGTGAGTGACGCGAGCCAGTAGTCGACCATCCAAAGCTAGCACCTCTCTGGGCGTCGGTAATGGTTCCAGAGGCAACTGGACCTTCGCGCAAAACACAGAGTCAATTAGGTTCTCGTCCGCTCCCGAATCAATAAACACAGACAGAGGGATGGGTGACTGAGGACCCAACAGGTGAGCCTGTACTAGGATCCGAGATGAAGAGGTGGCGGAGCAAACAGTCTGGTTCACCAACGCGCCACTGGACGTTGATGAACCCCCCCTTTTCCCGTAAGCGGGCAGGATACCACCATATGTCCTCCCTCTCCACAGTACAAACATAATCCATTAACCGTACGACGACGGCGTTCGGCCGCAGACAAACGCGTCCTGCCTACTTGCATGGGTTCAACTCCCAGATCGGAACCGGAGGAGGTATCGAGATGCGCCTGTCGGTGAGAGGAACTAGCCCGAACCGAGGGCCACGCGGAAACCTCAGACTGCCCAGAAGTGCGGCCTTGCCTCTCCCTGCGCCTCTCTCGGAGTCTATTGTCCAACCGGGTAGCCAAGGAAATAAGCTCCTCCAGTGAAAAAGTCTCGTCTCGTATAGCGAGTTCGTCCCTTAGCTGGTCCGACAAGCCTCTAAGGAACACACTCCGCAAGGCCGTGTCGTCCCAGCCGCTCTCCAACGCAAGGATACGAAAGTTGAGAGCGTACTGGGAGACTGAGTCCGCCCCCTGAATAAGAGAAAGTAATCGGCTGCTAGCCTCTTTTCCCTGGACCGGGTGGTCAAACACCCCCCGCATGTTATCAATGAAATCTGAATAAGAACCGGCTAGGGTAGGACGGTTAACAGAGATAGCTACCGCCCAATCGGAGGCTTGGCCGGACAGCAAGCTCATAACGTACGCCATCCTAGTTCTATCGCTGGCATACGTTTGGGGTTGCTGACTGAACACTAGATCGCACTGGTGAATAAACTGCCGACATCTACCTAACTCCCCGGAATACCGGAGTGGGGTTGGAATGAAGGGCTCACGGGGCTGGTACAGAGGGGTAATGGACGCCGCCGCAGGTGGTTCGGGACTTGATGACGCCGGTGGTCCGAGGGACACGGTGGGAGCGGTGAGGAACGACACCCAAGCGAACATCTGCTCCAGGCGATTCCCCAGCTGTTCCATGCCGGTGGAGAGCGACGTTAACGCCCTGGAGACGTCCTGGAGATTGGCCGTCGTGTTGCCCGATTCTTACTCCCTGCGAGGAGAGCGCTAACCGGACCCTCTCTGTCTCCGCGGGATCCATTATGGCCAGAGTATTCTGTTAGGTTATGCCATATGGTTTCTGGACCCTAGACGCAGGAGACAAAGGGTGGGTTGGTAGAACACGGTTTTATTGTAAAACCACAATAACAAAAACAAACGCGATGAAGGTTGAAGCAGGAGCGGGTAGGCAAGGTAGGTGGATTGCTGGAGACTCCGGGATAACGAGGAGAGATTGAGGTCTGGGGAAGAGGGTAGAACGAGGTATGAATCCAACGGAAAAAACACGAAAGAAAGCCAAAACAGAATGCGACTAGGAATGCTAGGGCGAGACACTGGTACCGTGTGTGACGGAATACTCTGGCGCTGGAGGGACGTTTGCACCAGCCTTATAAAGGAGTCCCAATTGGGAACAGGTGTGTCTCGTGATTGCGAGTTCCAAAGCCACGCCCCGCACCTGCCCACAACCAAATCCTGTGGAGAAGAAAAGGCCCACCAGGGGCAACACACAACAAAGGGGAAAAACACACACACCAAAAACTCCCCTTGTGCAAACATAAGCAAAACATGACAGGAGTAACCGATTGGGATTTTGAACACCTACCTATTTAATACAAAATCTAGTTACGCAGATTATATTACATTTAACATTTACATTAGCACTACCCCAAATTTAGGCTCAATGTGTAACATTTGTGGACTGGCCTTTTAAGTACGTATATGGTTACATTGCTATGTCACAATATACGAAAACCACTTCACTCCACATATAAGCAGCTGCAATCTCAGAGAAACATAAAGAGCAATGTTTACTTCGCTCTATAGTTGGTGTAATATCTATTATACATGCTGTGAACTACAACTCTTATCAATAGAAATACATTTTTACTTGCTATTTATCATTCTTGACAAATTGGAAATGTGTGTTAGTAGTTTGGTAATAAATTGTGTGTGGATTTAGATTATTGTTGTCTTATTATTTGGTTGAAATCAGGGATACAAGATAGATCACAAAATGTGTATATTATTAAACGGTGTCTAAATTTAAATGAGAATAGCATAATTGTTTATTACCCTATGTTTATGCTGTAATTGCATTCATCAAGGTCCCCCTAAGGCTTGTGTGTAAATGTCTTGTCTCATTTTACAGGATTGTGGCAGGGCCCTTTTTTAAGGAGCTAAAGCAAAAGTTCAATCAGGAGACGACGACATTCCCCTTCTATTTCTCGGGTCCTGATTGTTTGAGAGATGTAGGAGAGGGGCTTGCAATGACAGCATGGGAATTAAGAACCCAGACACAGAGCAACGAGAAATAAAAGGGGAATGTCGTCGTCTCCTGATTGAACTTTTGCTTTAGCTATAAGGTGCCCTTACAATGGTCTAAACTTAGCGTTCCCTATGGGTGCCCTTCCAATTGAAAAGGGGGCCGTTATGAAGTGCCCTCTATGCCGCCTCTACATCACAGTGTCCCAAAGAGTGTCCTTTCCAGTAGGGAAAATGGGATGCGTTGTGAGTGTTAAGAATAAATAATAACATATGTATCAACAGGCTGTAATATCTACACATAGCCACAAAGGAATAGAAATAAATATATAACTTGTATTAACCGCACCTGGCCACCAGATGGCGGCACACATAATACACTGGGGGCGGGCGCTAAACGCTAGCCAACCAGAGCATAGTATGCGTCATAGAGGCCACGCCTGCCCAGGTACTACCAAACAACACATCCGGGGGAAGCCAGAAACCCCAGGCAGCGTATCTGGATAGATATCCGGCTAAGGGTCGCTCCACGCGTGAACTATACATATCCCTCCTTTTGCTTCATAGATAAATACCTATGGCTAAACAAATAAAGTGAGTTAAAAGCGATCCTGAGTCGGGGGCCTTCTTCCTCAATGAACATCTCTACATGAGAAAACATGATGCATGCCCAAATAGGTGCCCCTCCAGTGGATAAAATGTGATGCTGCGAGAGGCAGCGCTCTGAAACGTTGGGTCCAAAGTTGCAACACTGAGGAGATAAGGATAAAGGTAAGTCCTTTCACTGCTAGCAATGCAGACAGATAGACAGATGGACAGATAGAGACAGAGACAGACAGAGATTAGAACAGCGTCGTTCAGATTCCTTAAACCCGTCTGTCTGTTGCTCTGTGTCTGGGTTCTTAATTCCCACGCTGTCATTGCAAGCCCCTCTCCTACATCTCTCAAACAATCAGGACCCATGCATTAAACAGGAGTACAATTGCGCGCCAATGCAAAGCGTATAGTATATATACACACATCTCTCATTCATGCTCGTCTTGTTGTTTTCATTGCGACTCGTTGCAGCCCTCCTTCATCCCCTCACCTCCAGGATGAGGCTCCACCTGTCTATGGAGAAAGAGATGGCTTCCTCCAGGGCCAAGGTCCATCTAGTCACCACCACCAGCGTCTAGACAACATCAGGGGGGAATTCATCTCCCGGCAGACTTCATGGGATCTATTGTCCCCATAAAGAATAATTTGATCGTGTTTGATGGTCTGATTGCCAAATGTGTTGTCAATAAATGTTGTGATTCATTTTTCAATACTAGTCTCTCCTGATAGTGGAGCGGCTAAGTGCTTATTTTTGGCAGAATCGTTCAGTTTATGATACAAGCGTGAAAATTGGCATGAGCAGTCTCCATGGGTCGCTTGACAAGAAAATTGTCCGAGCCATTTGAAATTTCAATATGGCGGCCGAGGAGTCAGACAAAACACAGTCAAACAACCTCTCTTGACAGAGTCTTTTGAGGAACCCAATACATTTCTATGAGAAAATGTATAATTTAAAGTTCCACATGGCGGGTGGCAGTAATAATGAAAAATTGCCGCCATCTTGAAATTCTAAGTTGCTGTGGGCGGTTTCTTGTCAAATGACCCTTTGAGACAGCTCATGCTTTTTTCTTTTTTTTTCCATGCTTGTATCGCCAACTAAATGATTTCTTAAGCCTAACTGCTCCACTAAGGTGGTGGTTGCCAACCGTCCCTTGAAAAACGGAATCGTCCCGTATTTAGAAACAAAAGCACCTGTCCCGTATTGAGCTGAAAAGGGACTCACTTTGTCCCGTATTACTGTGAGAGTCAAAAAACCCCAAGGCGCTTTAGATGAACATTTATGGTTTAACTTGTTTCCAGGCCCAGAGCCATTGAAAGAGAGAGTTGCGACACTCTTTGATCTCGCCGCCACGTGATCACGTGGTTCATGGAGCTCTCAACAGGTCCAAACAGATCCATTTGAATGGTTTTCAGTGGAATGGACAGCAGCAGTCCTATATTTACAGCAATGTTCATTAAATATTAACACATAATGTGCAATATTCAACATATATAATAGCATTTCTGGGGAGTGGTAACATCTAATGTACAGTATAATGTGTGTGGCTAGAGGACCGTATGGGATAAGGGTTCAAGTAGGGTTTAGATGTTAGTTACATGGGAGTCTATCCTGAGAGAAGAGTCTCCATGGCTCGAAGACCAGATCAACCCGACAAACTTGATGTGATCAACTTAACTGAAAAGAAGACAAACGTACATGCGTCCGATGTCGATAACCACACACTCTACAACTGGACAGACGGGTTTAAGGAATCTGAACGACGCTGTTCTAATCTCTGTCTGTCTCTGTCTCTATCTGTCCATCTGTCTATCTGTCTGCATTGCTAGCAGTGAAAGGACTTACCTTTATCCTTATCTCCTCAGTGTTGCAGCTTTGGACCCAACGTTTCAAAGCGCTGCCTCTCGCAGCATCACATTTTATCCACTGGAGGGGCACCTATTTGGGCATTCATCATGTTTTCTCACAACGCATCCCATTTTCCCTACTGGAAAGGACACTCTTTGGGACACTGTGATGTAGAGGCGGCATAGAGGGCACTTCATAACGGCCCCCTTTTCAATTGGAAGGGCACCCATAGGGAACGCTAAGTTTAGACCATTGTAAGGGCACCTTATAGGGCACTGCATCACATTTTCTCCACTATGGCACTCATTAAGATAGGGGCTAAAAAAAATGTTTGCACTCAAAAAAATGGGCTAAAATTCACCACGCCAGGAAGGGTGAAGGCAATCAGGTCGGCCGGCCCTGCCAATAAGGTGTCCCTTATTTGTTTTTCAGGGAGTTGGCAACCCTAGTGGTGGCCATCTTGAAAAATGGCTGCCATCTTGAAATTTCAAGTAGCTGTGGGTGGCTTATTGTCAAGTGACCCACAGAGACTGCTCCTGCCAATTTTCATGCTTGTATCACCAAATAAACCACTGTATCACCAGAGAATGTCTAATAAGGAGAGAAGTTCCACTCTCGGTTTACTTCCGGGTTCTGAACTGTTGCAGTTCCCCTCTGGTTCCATGTGAGGGCGCTCACAGGACGAGTGCAGAATGAATGGCGGTCTGTGGAGCTATACCCCTCAAACTCCACTTTTCTCAGGATATAATTTTTTGTCTAGTAATTTGAATGTTGCTTTCGAAAGGGGATGCAAAGAAATTACACATTGCTGGGTGTTAGATTTTTTAGAGTCACTTATTTGCTTTAAAAAAGTATTTTAAAATGTCAATGACGTCATACACATCTTACGACCAGAGATACTGCTTTACGGCAAGCCTCTCCCTTTCCCTCAAGGCATCGACAACTCGGACACAGGTTAGGCTTTCCCATGTAAATTTCACAGTACATACATAATGATACGCAGATAAAAGTGCCAGCAACCAAAAAAAGTTGCTGGCACTTGTGTTAAAAAAAAAAAGAACTTCGGCGAAAAAGTCCACCTTAACATTCTGGTCCCGCTTCGGATGCCAAGATGCCATCAAGCAGGATCTCTGGTCGTAATCAATCCTTCACTGACCAATCAGCGTTCATTAGCAGAATGCTAGCGTGTTATGGGCAACAACAACTCATCCTGTAAGAAATCGAAAGGACATAAGTACTCGTTCATTCAACTTTCGATCTATAACCCATGTTGAACTTGTAAAAACTGCAATCAAATCTGAGATTTCTCAATGAGAATCAGGTGAAAGAGACAAATTTAACCTGCTCCCATTCATTCTGCACTCATGGGCGATCGCCCCCAGTGGAGCTCTGGTGAAACTGCAACCAAAATTCAGTACAATGGGACTTAATAGGGAGTGGACAGGCTCTCCGTATACGGGCTCTGGTATCACTTAACTGCTCCACTAAAGTGTCGGCCATCTTGAAAAATGGCCGCCATCTTGAAATTTCAAATGGCTCGGACAATGTTCTTGTCAAGTGACCCATGGAGACTGCTAATGCCTATTTTCACACTTGTATCATAAACTGAACGATTATATCACTTAGCCACTGCACTATAACTGAACGTATATCACAAATGACCACACACACAAGCTCTTGCCACACCTGAATAGATAGAAGGAAGACACAGCTGTGTATGATTCCCTACTTTGGGAAATTAGGTGCTGTTTTCTGAGGAAACCTGATCACCTGGTATCGCTTGAAGTTGAAGAGAAGCAATTTCATCACAATAAATGACAATGTTTTTCCATGACCTTTCAGGTGGCCACAGCATTATTTCACCTTGAGTCCATTGGGCTGCGTACCTCGAGCCTGAAAACATAATAGTAGGACGGCCACTACAGGTCAAGGTCATCGACTTTGGTCTGGCTTGTCATGTGAATGAGGCTGAGAATGATCTGTGTATTCATCTCAGAATATAGGCCTACATACACAACCCTAGAAAAATCAGCCATTATTTCCAACTACCTACATTTAATTAAAAAAATACATTGTTGGTGGATTTGGTGTTTAGTTCTACGTTTTTCCCCTAACAGTCATGAAATTATTGTTGTTTTAATCAATGAATGATCATGAAAAAAAAACAACCTTGGAGACCCGTGGCATCATACATGCAAAGCATGCGCTCTACCACTGCATCCCCACTGAATTTTGCCAGAAGATAAACGGAACATACATTAGATAATCTTGACAAATTAACATACTAACTAACTAGGACAGTAGATCGTTTTTTAGAAAGCTGGATTTATCATTGATTTATACAGTACGTCAGGCCGGGACTCAAGGCAGGACTCAGACACAGAGATAACTTGATAAATGATTTTATTAATACAACCAGAGTTCTCTAAACCGAGTGACAAAAAACAAGGGTTATGAAAACTATCTACGGGGTTTAGAGAAAAGACAACAAAAAACACTCCAAAAGGAGGAAATGCCTTAAATTAAAAAAAAAAAAAAACAGCGGCTAATGAAAAATAGAAGCAAATCAAAAATTACTCCCAGGGGAGGCAAACAAAAGGCTGTGAGACAACTTAACAAAAACACTCCTAAAAAACGGAGGATCTAAGACACACTTAACATTAACAACAAATTCAAAATCACTCCAAAGGAGGAAAATACACAGCTATGAAAAATAATCCTGGACTAAGGCAAAACTAAGATATAAAAGTTACAAACAAAAAATCACTCGATTCGAGGAACAACGGCGTGAGGCAACACTGTGGCTGTGGCTCAAGGCTTGGGAATGCGATCGGACAATGACACTCTGGCACAAGACAAGGGAGACAGACTATTTAAACACAGAGGTAATGATGAACAGGTGGAGACAATGGGTAATCAGGGTAGACACACAGGTGACACGTGAGGAAGGGCAAGTGCTCTGAAACGAGGGGAGAGTAAGTCCTTCAAAATAAAACAGGAAATGACAAGACCAAAATCCCAAGACAAGACAAACCTCACCACGGTGTGACAATACGGAGTCCCTCTGGTGACATAGGTGGGGAAAAAAATATTCCGTGGCCACGACTTGTTTAATGCGTGGGAACGAATTGGCCACGAATTAATAATAACACGTGGCCACAAGAAATGTTAGTCATATCATCAGTGAGACTGTTGACTTTCTGGCATCAGTAGCTTCAGCCGACATGGACAAGTTTGATCTGATTTCGTTTTATTTTAATCTAGGGATGAATTATTGTGATATCCTTCAGTCACTTGCGGTTAGACATGGAGTAATTGTGAGCAAGAGACACTCGTGGCCACGCGTTATTCATTTGTGGCCACCTAATAATCATCTCGTTCCCACGCATTAAACAAGTCGTGGCCACGGAATTTTTTTCCCCCACCTGTCACCAGAGGCGCTCCGTAGATTTATATTAAATATAATGTACCATAAAAGTATTTGTCTGTGACTGGCTGCTGTATGGTTTTCCATGGTCCCACACGCTTAACATATTTAATTTGTAATCTTTTAAAATGTTTAATCGGAGAATGCGGAAGTAACATGTGCCGTGGGGCGACCAATAGTATAGTTCCAGCGTTGAACCCCATTCATTTTCATTGACATTTTAAGGCATTTGCGGACCTCTCATCAATTTAGTCAATAGTGGTATTTTATATGGCCAGCTTTAGTTAATGTTTTCAATAAGATAAAATAAAATAGAATAATTCTGGGGTCGAAAAAGTCCATCCTCCTGAGGCGCCTATCAAAGCTCTGGGAGCAGGACGCTTGCATGCTGTGGAATGGAAATGTTAGAGATGGAGAAAAGATACAAGATGTGTGCTGTTGTATTGAGCATGATCAACTCCATAACTTGCTATCTCCCTGTTTTGTTTTCGAGGATAAAATGATGAAGTCCAGGTGTGATAACGTGTATAAATAAAGAAGAACTTCCAGTAATCCATTTCAGGGTCTTTATTGTAACGTAACACGAACTTGACTTGCCAGTCATTCACTAAGCACGTGCCCTGCTCATCGGGGGAACATCTCATTAGTTCTAAAAGTCCACCCTCACCTCTAGTGGCGTGGGGTGGTACTGCATGTCATTACATCAACCAAGCCAGGATACTACATCCCTCCCCCCTTAAGTGTAAACTACTCAGGTGAGCTTAACCATTAATTGTCACCGTACACAATTACCTTAATTTGACACTATAACAGTGAAATTGCCAATATGCCATACTGTATCAACAACCTAGACACTCCTAAAAAATTAAACACTGTTATAATATCTCTCACAGGATGAATGTCTACAACTTAACATAAAATTCTATGTCTATGGCAATGTTCACAAGTGGTCTTTTTTTTTTATTTTTATAACAACCTTGAAACAAAGAACTACCTAGGAAGGTGGGTGGACTACCATCCTTCCAGTGAATCCCAGAGCGCATTCTTGCTCTTACTTGAGGGATTTCACTACTGTCTTACAAAGTCTTTCAGGTAATCTGGAGTCTTTCTGGTGCGCTCCCAGCGGCGCAGCACCAGTGATGGTTCTGCTCTCGCCTCTGGTGAATTTCCAGCTGAAGGTTGAACCTGGGCTGTCTCCGTCACTTCCCCTCCTACTGAAGTTGGAACGACAGAGTCTGTAGGCAAGGCCTCCGCTGCTTGCTCTGGAAGCGGAAGACTGTAAGGCTCCACCGTCACCTCTGGACTGGACATGTTGCTCAATGTTGCGTGCCGTTTCCGGATCTGGTCAACATGACGCCTCATGATGCGTCCATCTCCTGTCCGTACTGTATAGGATACAAGCCCTGTGTTCTCATCTACAACCGCTGGTATCCACTTGGGTCCATGGCTGTAGTTACGAATGTAAACGTCATCACCAGAAGTAAAACTCCTCCACTTGGTGTGTGTGTCATGATGTTCTTTCTGCTTGAGTTGTTTTTGACGAATCTTTGCCTTCACATCAGGCAGTAGAAGATCCAATGTTGAACGCAGCCTTCTGGACATGAGCATCTCAGCTGGTGACAATCCGGTAGTAGTTTGTGGGGTAATTCTGTAATTGAACAGAAATCTAAAGTGTCTCCTTTTGTTTTCTTTAATCCGCGTTTGACTGTCTGAACAGCTCTTTCCGCAAGGCCGTTGGATGCCGGGTGGAAAGGTGCAGATGTCTTGTGCTGTATGCCGTTCTGCTTCAGGAATGTCTCAAACTCTTGACTTGTAAAGCAAGTCCCATTGTCAGATACTATTAACTGCGGTAGACCATGTGTGCTAAAGCACTGCCTTAGCTTTTCAATAGTAACTTGACTGGTTGCACTGTTTGTTTGATATACGTCAATCCACTTGGAGTGTGCATCGACAATAACAAGGAACATCTTACCAAGGTGAGGACCTGCATAATCAATATGCAGTCTGCTCCAGGGTGTCTCAGGCCACTCCCATGTATGAAGCGGCGCCCCAGCTGGACATTTACTGTTTTCTTGACAGGTGTGGCAGGACTGGACTTCCTTTTCGATATCGGAATCCATCCCTGGCCACCACACATACGAGCGTGCTAAGCCCTTCATTCTGGATATACCTGGGTGCGTATCATGCAGCTGTTTCAAGATGCCTTCCCTTCCTTTCTTCGGAACAACCACTCTCGCCCCCCAGAGTACACATCCATCTCTAACACTAAGCTCCAGCTTCCTCTGGCTGTAGGGTTTGAACGCTGTGTCGACCTCGTTTGGCCATCCCTTCAGACACCAGAGTAGCACTTGAGAAAGTGTCGCATCCTTGGTTGTCCACTGCTTCACTTGAGCTGTCGTGATTGGTGGATCTTCCAATACATCCAGCATTAGGACTTTCTCTGTGTCATCCTCTTCATCCGTTTGTGGCAGAGGCAACCTGCTCAACGCGTCAGCGTTTGCGTGTTCCTTGCCCGGTTTGTAAATGATTTTATATTCATAAGCTCTCAGCAGTGTTGCCCACCGTTGCACTCTCGGTGACCCCATCTGCGGAACAGGCTTCTTCTCATGGAAAAGCGATATTAGCGGTTTGTGGTCGGTGCTGATTGTAAATGTTCGCCCATAGATGTACTTATGGAACCTCTTAATGCCGAACATGATGGCTAACCCCTCTTTGTCAAGTTGTGAATATCGTTTCTCGGCTGGTGTCAGTGTGCGCGACATAAAGCCTAATGGTTTCTCGCTGCCATCTTCCAAGACATGAGACAGCACGGCGCCTACTCCATATGGTGAGGCGTCGCATGCCAACACCAAGTCTCTGTCTGCTCTATAGTGACTCAGGACTTTGGCTGATTTCAGCATCTGTTTGGATACTTGGAAAGCATCTTCCTGCTCTTTGTTCCAGGTCCATTGGGCCTCTTTTCTCAACAATTGATGAAGCGGTGCTAAGTGTGTAGCCAGGTTTGGAAGAAACTTATTATAGTAGTTCAGCAGACCAAGGTATGCCTTCAACTCGGTCACAGTGGTTGGCGTTGGGGCCTCTTCGATGGCTGTCACCTTGGTTTGTACAGGGTGCAGGCCTTCTGCATTGATGATGTGACCTAAGTACTCAACCTCATCTTGTAAGAATGCACACTTGCGTCTGTGAAGTCGCAGACCGGCTTCTTTTAATCTCTTGAGTACCTCATCCAGCGTGCTCAGGTGCTCGGCTTCATCTCTCCCGGTCAGTAAAATGTCGTCTAAATACACAGCTACTCTAGGCAGGCCTTGTAACAAACTTTCCATTGTTCGCTGGAAAATTGCCGGAGCGGAAGATACTCCGAAAGCGAGCCTATTGTAGGTGAACAGGCCACGGTGTGTGTTTACTGTTAGGTATTTCTTGGATTCGTCATCCATCACAATCTGCTGATACGCATGACTTAAATCTAGCTTGGAGAACTGTTTCCCTCCTGTAAGTGTGTTAAACAAGTCTTCCACACGGGGAATAGGGTATTGCTCTAGCGAGGAGGCGCTATTTACAGTCAGTTTGTAATCGCCACAAGGACAGGTACGATGGGTGCTGCCCATTCAGCATACTTGACTGGTTCTATAATGTTCTCCCTCAGTAGTCTCTCTAACTCCTCTTCTACTTTTGCCCTCATGGCATACGGAACTGAGCGGGGCCGGTAGAACTTAGGACAGGCTTCAGCAGACACTCTAATTGTTGCTTTCATGCCTTTCAACATGCCTAACTCTTCTTTGAAAACATCCTCATGCTTTGAGAGCACTTGCTGTAGCCCTTGCGTCTCTGTTCTCACATGTTTTATCTCGTCCCACTTCAGCTTTAGAGTCTCTAGCCATCCTCTTCCTAACAAGCTAGGTCCAGTACCCTTTACCACCACCAGGGGCTTTCTTTGAGCTGTGGGCGTTTGTTCTCTTTCCACATCTTATGAAACGTTGTCTCATTCATAACACTCACACTGCATCCTGTGTCAATTTCGAAATTCACTTTCTTCCTATTGATTTCAACTTTTACTTCGAACGGCTTAATTCTCTTTATTGAGGTTTCTGTTTTAATGCAGGCTAATGTGAATGCTTCTTCCTCCTCCGAAGAATTATTGCTATCCTGCCTCTCACATACATTGTGTGCTCCTTGTGAACGCGCTTCTCTGTGTGGATTCTTTTCATTTTTACTTCGACAAGCCTTGGCGATATGGCCTACTTTTCCACAACTGTGACACTTTGCCTCTTTAAACTTGCACTCGAATGCACTGTGTTGTTTCCCGTGACAACGGTAGCACTCTCTCTTTTTCCAATCTCCCTTTCTCTCTTTTCCCTCCGTTTTCACGCTGTTGCATGCCAACGGTGCTTTGGTTTGCAAGTCTTGAACATTTTTACTAGCAGCCTCAGCAGCTACAGCAATCTTGAATGCCTTCTCAAATGTCACGTCAGTTTCGGACAGTAAACGTCTTTGAATCCTATCGTCATTGACACCGCACACCAGACGATCTCTTAACCTTTGCTCCAGTGTAGTGCCAAAGTTACAATCATGAGCTAGTCTCCTCAGCTCAGCTACGTATGAACTGACAGTCTCACTAGGCTGGCGGGAACGCAAGTCGAATTTGTACCTCTGCACAATCTCGCTCGGTTTAGGATTGAAGTGATTCTTCATTAAAGTAGCAATCTGATCATACGTTTTCGAACTGGGCTTTTCCGGACTCACCAGGTTCCTTATGAGCTTGTATGTGGCTGGTCCCACCACGCTAATGAGGATACCTCTCTGCTTCTCGCCATCATCAATTCCATTAGCTTCAAAAAACTGCTCAATAATCTCGCAGTACTCTTCCCAAGTCTGCTCTTCCGAATCAAATGCCGACAGCGCGCCTATCGTCACATTCATGTTCACTCACGTCCTCTGTCGTGCTCGTTAACTCTCGGTCCTGTATTCGCCCTTCTGTTAGTTCAATCCTAGTTCAATCCGTCTTCCATCTGACACCCGCACTACGCATCCAGTATCCTCGTCGCCAATATGTGATAACGTGTATAAATAAAGAAGAACTTCCAGTAATCCATTTCAGGGTCTTTATTGTAACGTAACACGAACTTGACTTGCCAGTCATTCACTAAGCACGTGCCCTGCTCATCGGGGGAACATCTCATTAGTTCTAAAAGTCCACCCTCACCTCTAGTGGCGTGGGGTGGTACTGCATGTCATTACATCAACCAAGCCAGGATACTACACCAGGATAAAGAATAATTTGTATATTTTATATTTCAACCACTATAATGGTGTGTGTGTGTGTGTGTGTGTGTGTGTGTGTGTGTGTGTGTGTGTGTGTGTGTGTGTGTGTGTGTGTGTGTGTGTGTGTGTCCAGTCCGAGGTTTGTGAGCGGCAGTCGTGACAGCAAGGCCCGGATCTAGCACTACTAACAGGAGTGGAAGACCATGGTGGGGGATCAGACTGGACCTTTACCCTCTCCCTGGACATATTATATAATACAATGTTTGGTTGAATGCAATGGGTTACCTTGTCTGTACTATTGACCAAACTTCTTTCTTGACATAAATTGAGCAGTTGCTGGCATGATTGATATTTAGATGACCAGAAGTGCAAACGAAGCAGTAAAGTGCAGTGTAATGTCTACATATGTATAATATATAAATAGAATAAACAGTAGGTATGAATGTGCGATAGCATTAACACAATGAACAGTATGAACAGAGTGGTATGAATACGCTAAGATACAGTGTAAACACTAGTATGGACAGTATGAAATGTAAACAAATGCAGAGCAACAGCTCGAGGTATGATAGGAATACGATGTACACAGTAGGCTATAGATCAGATGTATAAATATGAATACTGTCTATAGTGTTTATATCTGATCTAGTGTGTACATTGTATTCGTATCATACCTCGATAACTGTTATCTGCATTTCCATATTCACTTTATGTGCGTGTTTATGTGAATGTCTTAACATAAGACGTGGATGTGAGTAATTATGACCATAGTAGAATGAGAAAAATATGAATGCATACATGCTGTAAATTAATACATTTACATTCATATTTTTCGTAACCACTACGTTATGGGAACAGTCCCCCTTCCCGCCAAAATTAAACAGGAAAACTGATTAAAGCTGTCTCTCACTCCCCAGAAATGATATTATATATATATGAAATAGTGTGTTTAACAAGTGCCATTTACTTCAAGTTAAATGTAAAGTGAAACAAAAAAACTGCTTTACGATATTGCCTATAGTGATATTAAGTAAGTAATATAATATAAATAATGTATAATATGTAATAATAGGCTAATAAACTAGCGGACATAAATGATAGAACACAACAGTAATCAATGCACAGTATGCGTTAATATTTAGGCTACTGAACATTGAACTTTCCCGCTGAAAACTAATCAAACAAGTTGGCGAGATCAAATGGTGTCGCTACTTTCTCTTTCACTGGCTCTGGTCTCCTGTAGGAAGTGATTTACGTCAGACTGCTGTCGTTGATGAAACACCGTAGCAGGCAAAACATAAATACAAAAAGCGAATAAAATCCAAGGTGAAGACGTTCGCAAACTAAAGTCAGAGATGGCGAGCAACGATCAGGTCAGTATGTATCATATTTACTGACCAGCTCTGAATGATATGCACATCCCAGGCTAGTCCGATCATCAACACGAATTAATTTGAAATAAGCACATTTGAGAATATAGCCTAAACGACTGTTACTTATTTGTAATTAATTTCAATACCAACATGTAATACGTTAGGGTTAGGGTTAGGCCATACTTTATTTCTACGTTTGCGGTGACGGCTGATGCAACAACGACGCAATATCTTCTATTGAAACTGTCTTGGTCATTTTAAGCTCCTCAATGCTACTGATTCTTATAGTTATAGTTATAATTTATTCTTATATTGTTTAATGTGTTGAGTGGCTTCCACATGCAATCCATAGGCCTACGTTTATCCTCCTTTAAACGTTAAAATCCGTCCTCTCTTGCTTCCAATTAGAGATGTTGCTTTCACAATTGTGATTTGTACCTGTTTCTCTCTGTAGGCTATGTTTGTTTGTATTTATAATGGTCTACCGATATTTTAATTCTCAGCACACAAGCGTATTGGTTTGTGCTCAAACACTTGCTAAACTATTGCCCCTGATGAAAGACATAAGGTGCGTTTCCATCCACCTCTTTTTATTCGAATTTTCAATTTGCGAATAAAGAAACCTGAGTGGAAACGCCGAAAATTCGAATAAGTCTCCAAATATCGATAACAAGTTTTTCCGTTTGATGGAAGTGGAAAAGTTGGTGTGTCGATGAAAGGTTAATTCGACGAAGTGCAGAAACCGAATACATTCGAATAAATTATGACGTACATAAATCACGTGACTTAAATGTCACTCTAGCTTCTGCTCCCCTGGGGAGACGAAAAATGGCGTGGACCGAAAAGGAGACTGCAACATTCCTTGAAATAGTACAAGAAACAAACAGGGTTTTTTTGTAAGTTTTGTTTGTTGTTTGTTTCTTCCAAGTTTTCGTTTCGTTCGTTTTGAGATTTGATTGGCGCTCTTTTACTTACGTAATCTCGTTGCCTAATATTCAAAGTAGTGGATGGAAACGCGCATCAATTCGCTTTTTCTTTTGCCGATGTTCTGAAAATTCGATGAAGGTTTGCGATACATTTGGATGGAAACCGAGCTATAGTGTACTTCAGATATGTATTTGGGATCTATTGTTGACCCTGCATTTCATCCACTGGCGTAACAACATGATGATGGGCCCCGGTGCAGATAATATTTTGGGCCCCCGCGGTCGTTGACGGGGGGGGGGGGGGATGCTGCGCGATTGTTGACGGGCCCCCCCCCCCCGGCGTCTGGGCCCCGGTGCACCGGTTGCACCGTCGATAGTTACGCCAGTGATTTCATGACTGTCTTGGATTACATGGCTGGACAATGGACAATGGGACAATGGGTGTGGGAAATGTGACATGGGAATGTACAATTCCTGTTATTTGTATTATTACTGTGGTAATAACTGTTGCCGGGATGAATACACTGGGTGCTTTCACGATCCAAACATTTGCTCGTTTGTCCGCGTGTCGTACTGGAATGTTACGATCTCTGCGTTCCGTCGCTGGTATGACCATCGCTTAGGTAATCCCGGAGTAAAACAATTGCCAGGTGCATCAATGTTTTCCTAATCCTCAGTATTTAAAGATTAAGGAAGTTCACATGCATGCCTTGGTTTTTCTTGTTTTCCAGACTGATGAAGTATCCGAACTGTTGGAGCAGAAGGCACAATTGGAAGGCGACGATGGCAAACAACAATTTGTGCTCAAAACTCCCAAGGTAAGATCATTTAAACATTAGTTTTAGTTTAGTTTAGTTTAGTTCCTCCCGTTCCTATTTGGAACATTGGGCGACGAGTCCTCTCCATTTATTCCGGTCACATTACTGTGTTTAAATTAACAGAACATTTGAAACATAACCTTACATTTCAGAATATAAAAGTCTTATTTTCCATTGGTTAGATTGGCATGTGTGTAATTTTTGACTCAATAGTCTGGCTTTTTCTAATAAAGCATATATAATATAATGATAAGTGTATATAGTAGAATATGATAAAGGATCATTTAAGGTGCATATTCAAATTACTTTACATTTTACAGACTGTATCCCTGAAAACAGTCACTGGGTATCTGTGGGTGACTCTAGTTCAGTGCTAATGGGGTTTTACTGAAACATTTTAGCCTCACTAAAAATGTGTGACGAAGTACATCTGAATTGAAAAGTGAAAAGTAATGTATAGGAGTAGGTTCAAATTGAACATGAGAGGAGTTAGGTAGTCAAGAGATCATAGTCCTAAAACAAATACATTGCAGGAATACAAAAGTCATAACCCTACTTGGCTAAAAATGAAACAACAAAAAATGCTATTATTTTTTGTAAAGTTGCACACCTACACTTAATCAATTGTAAGATGGCGTGTATGAACACATGCTTGTTGAAATAAGTCTCTTAATGGTCCTGGTCTTTACTTCCTGTCTCCCAGGGAACGAGAGACTTCAACCCTAAGCAGATGGCTGTCCGAGAGAAGGTCTTTAACACCATCGTCAGCTGCTTCAAACGCCATGGTGCTGAAACCATCGACACACCCGTCTTTGAGCTCAAGGTACCATGGGCACTGGTAACACCATACACAAATACAGCGTTTCTATAAATGGATTGGTTTCATATGCAAATAATTGCATCATTGTTTCTTGGGATGCTGTGTAGGAAACCTTAACAGGGAAGTATGGAGAAGACTCTAAGCTCATCTACGACCTTGCGGACCAAGGAGGCGAGCTGCTGTCCCTTAGATATGACCTCACTGTATCCTTGTCAAACACGCATCACACTTGCTTATGTTTAAAAAAGCCTTTTTTTTAATACACATCTAGCTATTACATTGTGTACCGCAACGTAAAACAAAAGACACGAAGACATCAAAATATCTGAGATTACATCAAGAATGGCTTTTCACAATGCAGTTGAGATATGAATAAATTATAGTTGGTATGTACTGTGTGTCAGTATGATGGGACACTTAATAAATGTGAAAATAAAAACATTGCATGAATGTGTATATATGAGTATATAAATCTTTGCTTCAGTGAAGGCTTTGTACTAAGCTAACCCACCTGAATATCCTAGCGTGTCCTTGACCCCCTCTCAGGTGCCCTTTGCTCGCTACCTGGCCATGAACAAGATCACCAACATCAAGCGCTACCACATTGCCAAGGTCTATCGCCGTGACAACCCAGCCATGACCCGAGGCCGCTACAGGGAGTTCTACCAGTGTGTGAGTGATTCTTAGTACATTTAATGTTCAGGAGCCGGTTGCACCAGCTTTCCGTAAGTTTAAACGTCTTGTTATAATGTAAGTGTTAAGTTGTGGTTTACACATTACTCAATCAAATCGGGTTGTACCACACAAACTGGTTCTTAAGTAAATATTTACACCTACTAGCCTAGAACTCTAGACACCCCCTAGCGGCAGCAAATTTATTTGGCAGCTAGGTAGGTCTAGCACGGCTCCGTCGGCTTTTTGGTGCTGGGAACACCAAGTATGTCAGACCAATCACAGCGTGAGGGGCGGAGTCGGAAGCCTGGCTACCATGACAACAGAGTTGCGACGGTTCCGTCAGAGTTGCGACGGTTCAGCTGCTGCTGCTGGCGAACGGCTGTCTTTCAACTCGGCTTTGGCCGCGACTCTTCAAGACTTGAAGTTAACATTTTATTTGAGAAAAGAACAAAGAACGGCACTGAAGTCTTTCCTTGAAAATAAATATGTATTCGGAGTTTTGATTAATTACGTAGTCAGAGCGACGGCTCTGACTACGTCACCTTCGTTGCTCTGATTGGTTGTAGCGCTATCCTATTGCGTGCAGAGGGAACTTGAAAGACAACCGTTTATCCCGCCCACACTGCCAATGGAGCTGAGCCAGACCTTACACCTTTCTGATGTGGGTCTGGCTTGCCAGGCTATACACCTACCCCTAAGTAGGTGTAAATGGTGGCAGCCGGTGGCAAAAAATAATTTATAAAAAATTTAAAAAACTATTTAATTATGGGGGAGCGTGGCTAGGACCACAGCACTGGGTGCGCACTGTGCAGAACCCAGCAGCGGCAGCCTGTTTCTACAAAGGATACTGTGCCGGTTTAACTTTTTAACAGTTTTTTTACAACAACCGGTCTTCTCATGCACGTCTTTGTTTACATTGTAGCTTGTTGATTCATCACAACTTGGTTGCGACAACAAACTGCTTCAGTTCAACTTGCGCATGACCAAGTTGTTACTAGTTACTTGCGTATCGGCGGTGCAACCGAATTTAGTGAACTGATAGTTTGAAACTAACTAGTGGGTGACTAAGGACTTGCAAATTATGCAAAGACTTAGTAATGAACTTACACATAGCTGGTGCAACCCAATCACGCTCAGTTAGTCCTAGTCGGCCAGTGTATTCTGCCGTCAGTGGTATTTGCTGGTAAAGGTTGGCCTATTACATCTAGCACAAAGAGCAGGGCGAAGGGAACCTGTGCTCACATTTGGTGGTAAAATGCATCTTGGGTAATGCGATCCCAGCCCGAAACTGAAATAAGTTTAGCAATTGGCAGTGAGGCATACAAAGACATATATGTAATCATATGTTATCATTTCTAGAAAGAGATCTTAATCTTAACTATTTTACTGTAAAATCATACCCATTCCACTTTTAGTACTACAGTTGAATGACATTACCATATGTTCACAATAAGGAAGTGGTGTATGTGTGGTACATGTTGTGTCTGCAGTGAGCTCTGATCCCATGTGGTCTTTGGAGAGAAACAAAACAAACTGTACAGTACATGAGTCTGAAAAATCTCAAATGTATATTCTGCACGTCCCTCCATAGGACTTTGACATAGCAGGCCAGTACGACGCCATGATACCCGACGCAGAGTGCCTGAGGATTGTCCATGAGATCCTCAGTGAACTGGACTTGGGAGACTTCCTCATCAAGGTATGCTGGGCAGACACTCCCTAAAACACAGACAGGCCCCGCCCCCAGACAACAGTGTTTTTTAATGGTCATTTAATGGTCTCCCCTTAAAATCCAGGTAAACGACAGGCGCATTCTGGATGGGATGTTTGCAGTGTGCGGTGTTCCCGACGACAAGTTCCGCATTATTTGCTCGACAGTGGACAAACTGGACAAGGTATTTCCTGAATTTCCCATCTGGGATTATTAAAGCACAATCTTATCGTATCGCTTTCTGCTTGTTTCACGCCGACACGCAGAATGACACTCACTTACACTTAACTACAATGTAATGAGAATGTAACTGTAATGTTTATGTAATTGAACATCTCGTGTTTAGTTACATTGAACAAAATATTGTGAAGACATTGGGATGTATAATCTCTAAAAATCCTCTCTTGTATCTGAATGCCTCCACTCCACCTGTCCTTTGCCAGATGTGTTGGGAGGATGTGAAGATGGAGATGGTGAAGGAGAAGGGTTTGTCAGAGGAAGCTGCCAACCAGATTGGGCAGTATGTCAGCATGCAGGGTAAGAGCACTACCGTCTGGGTGAGCTGCATTTGGCCTCACTGTGGCCCCTTTAGGGGGGAAATTGAGACCAGCTCAGTGGGTTTGATATGGTTTATTGTACATTTGAAGTCTGAGTACATTCTTTAATTTGTCTGCTGGCATAAGCTGTCCATATGGCTCAGTTTGTTCCAAAGTTTCACGATGTACTGAAATCCACTCTTCAGAACATTTCTCATCGTTTTTGTTGTTTGTTGAGATTTGTAGTTTTGCGGCGCTTAATCTAGTCTTTGCTACTGATGTCCCATCGTCTGCACTACTTCCTAACTTCTATAGTGTTGTTGTTGTTGTTGTTGTTGTTGTAGGTGGGATGGACCTAGCAGAACGCCTACTTCAAGACCCTAAGATGTCCCAGAGTAAGCAAGCCTGTGCGGGCCTCAGCGATATGAAGCAGCTCTTCAGCTACCTGAAGCTTTTCCAGGTCACAGACAAGGTGAGACGTTCAGCTACCTGCAGATTTTCCAGGTCACACAAGGAGGGCATCAATAACAGAACTGCTGGACATGAAATTTTTGAAATTTTTCATCATTGAGCTACTCTCAACACTCTGCACACACTGTGACATACAAAGTGTTGAATCATTCTGATTGGTGGGTACAATACTGATTTTTAATTGCTTTAAATTGCTTTCATATACAGTGAATTGAGATGCATGCAACAACCTTTATTTATATAGCACTTTCCCATTACAAAGTGCTTCAGGGGATAAAAACAGACACAGTAAAAGAGTACAGTAACGGAGACTATACAACTGTCTTAAACAGAGAAAAAAATTGCCCATATCCCAGCCAGTAAGTAAAATAAGAAAGTAAAATGTAGAATAAAAGCAAAGAAAACATTCATAAAAAATAATATAGAGAAGAAATAAAAATTAGATATTTAAAGGCTGACCCAGAGTTCGCTGATCTAATTTCATAGATTTGTATTCCATAATTATCTTACTGTTGACCTCTCCTCCCTCCGCTCCCATGCAGGTGGTGTTTGACCTGAGCCTGGCCCGGGGTCTGGACTACTACACAGGTATCATCTACGAAGCGGTGCTCACTCAGGCTGGTGCCACTCCAGCCCCCGATGGAGAGGAGAGCCCGAGCGTGGGCAGCGTGGCCGGTGGTGGGCGCTACGACGGTCTGGTGGGCATGTTCGACCCCAAGGGCAGGACGGTGCCCTGCGTGGGCGTCAGCATCGGCATCGAGAGGATCTTCTCCATCATGGAGAAGAAGGCGGAGGTGAGGCCCAGCTGTTAGTGGATACAGCAGCACAAACACACACAAATGTAGAAATCCTCCTCTAACTTCCAATACAACCCCTTGCTTTCCCAGGCAGAGAAGGTGCGCACCACAGAAATCCAGGTCATGGTGGTTTCGGCGCAGAAGAATTTACTGGAGGAGAGGCTGAAACTCGTGACAGAGTTGTGGAATGCTGGCATCAAGGTATGTGCATGTGGATATAGACTTTTTTTAAATTAGGGATTGGGGGAAAAAAGTCAACTAATGTGAGTATCGCTATTCTTTGCTTCCACAATACTGCTCCCACAATACTAATATAAATCTTTTTTTTTTTTGTGGTATTGTCCTACATATGGCGCATAGAGCATTCGCCTTTAGTCAATTTGCATCTATGTTCTGTTTTGTTCGGCCATATTAATTTAAAAAACAATGGTGGACACAGACGACCTGTGGAACTCGAACACCAACGTTAAACCTATATGTTAAACCGCACAAAATATAAAACCGCACAAAAAAACGTAATATCATATCGCAATATTTACAGAATCTCAATATTTACAGATTTGCAATACATACCGTATAGACACGCAAAAATCTTTGTAATATCGTGTCATAAGGTTCATGCCGATTCCTGTCCCCATCTTTTGTTTTTACAATTTTGTCGTCGCACTGATCAACTTGCATTTTCTGAATTTTTTTTAATCTATTTGTACTCGCATGTTCTCAAAAACTAAAACAAACCCATTTTTTTGTATTGTTCCTCATTTATCAGACTACTAGATCCTACCACTGCGCACTGATTAACACATCAATTGCTAAGAGAGGATATAAACCTGATAGACAACACTGTTAATCAAAGCCAAATACTTTGGTCTATTCACATTAAGCAAACCTAGTTTGGGTAATTGTGTGTTTGTGTGTGTGAAGGCCGAGGCGATGTACAAGAAGAATCCCAAACTGTTGAGCCAGCTGCAGCACTGCGAGGAGTCAGGGATCCCGTTGGTGGCCATCTTGGGGGAGCAGGAACTGAAAGATGGAGTGGTCAAACTCCGCACCACCGCAACAAGAGAGGAGGTGAGAGACGCATGGTTCCATTTTAAACATCTTTAGCCGTGTGTGTGTGTGTGTGTGTGTGTGTGTGTGTGTGTGTGTGTGTGTGTGTGTGTGTGTGTGTGTGTGTGTGTGTGTGTGTGTGTGTGTGTGTGTGTGTGTGTGTCCATTGTTTGTAGTAGGTAAATCTAATTTTGTAAACAATTCTGTAGCCATTTAACTACCTCCTTTGTTGATCTGCATTCCATTCTGGTTTGTAGTGGAGATTCTTTTGAACAATGTCCAATAGAGCTTGTACATTGTAACACCATGCAATGACCGCCTCCATTTTGGGAGCATAGGAGCATGAGTTAGTATGTTAGTAGTAATGTTTTTTGGTTGTTTAGTAATTAATCGGGAAATTATTTGTCGTTATGGGGAGACATTGTTGTTTGAAACTGCCACAGCGTTTCTCATGCAAAACGTTAGCCTAGATTATGGTATTTACGTTGATTTAGGATGCAGTATCGTCAAAAAAAAATCCCATGATGCATTCTGATGTACAAGCCCTATAGCTATACTGTCCGACAAAGGCCAACTGCAGTATCTACATCAACAGTGAAACTGAGAAAAAATACCATTAATAAACAAGCCATTAATAAAGTTTCAGTAAGTAATTTTACACCTTTTCTTCCTCGAAAACTGAGCAATACTGAAGATACTTTGTCACGAGGCAACTTATCTAAAAGTGAATCTTGAGTCATAACATTTTGAGACATCACCTGCTTGTATACCAATACAACACCATTGTCCTAGGACTGTTTTAACTGAAATATTGTGCAGTGTACGTATTGTACATGTTACCTTTATAGATTTGTCATGGCATTTTCACTGACAACCTATACCATGATTGTAAACCACTGAATCCTTCAGAGCTGGACCCAGCGCAAATAAAGCCCCATGTCCATGATAAGCACCAAAAGAGCTCAACGTTGCCATTTATTCCACAAGTACCAGAGCCCAACCTAGCATCGGCGCTACTCTATGGCACTGCTACGCCCAAACTAACTCTGGAGCTAACGCCCACGCTTAACATGGACATGAGGCTTTATTTCAAGAGAACACCGTTTGGTTGTTATATGTAACTTAAGACTCTCTGCATGGTTTTCTCTGCACAGGTTGATGTCTCCAGAGTGGACCTCGTAGAAGAGATCAGGAAGATGACCTTGGTGGTTTAAAACCCCCTCTTGGGACAGCGTCATATGCATTACGAATCACAATACATGGAAATCAAACTGCCATGCAGCACTGATTATGCTTCCTGTCCTTCTAAAACAAACAAAAAAAAGAGCATGCACCAAATTACCTATAGTACTGCAGAGGGGGAACAGCTTTCACACTCATTATTGTTATATATAATGACTATATCGATGTGTTATTTTTAATGGAACTACTTTAGTGTAATTAGTTCAATTGTCTGCACATCTCCATTTAGACACTGACATAAAACAAGCTTGCCATATCACAGTTACAAGCTGGGCTACAATATAAATGGTTGTGGAACCTTGTAAAACATGCCTTATAACCTCCGCTCAATCAAAATAATAAAGTATCTTTTACCAATAAAAAGCTTTGTCTGTAAAACATGCCTGTGTCCTTTGTATATAACAAACGATTGTTTTGCGCTAAGGGAATAATCAACTGCAAGCGGTTTTACAGTGGAATTGCATTGTTTGCCATAAATCTCTCCTTATAGGTTTTCTTTTGGGGATGATGGAGTCTGACAAGGCACCTGGCCCAGAAGGGGTCTCGCTGCATTTAAGGTGTGTAATGACCAACTATGTTGTAATGTTGCACATTTTCTCTTTATCCCTCTTCCAGTCAAGTCAAAGATCCCTGTGTGGTGGAAAACATGCATCTGCACACCTAGACCCACTTCAGTTTGCCAATAGGAAGTTGGGAGTGGACGATGCCCAAAACTTCATGCTAAACGGAGTCTGCTATGAAGTCAACTGGCAGACTAGGCTCTATGTTTTTTCCAATTAATACAATTTGTTTTTGGTCAACACAATGTTAGCCAACCACCTCCTTGATAATTAAATAAATCACTTAATCACAGAGGTGTTATGGTAGGGACAAACAGGTGTAGCTTATTAAGTTTATTATGGTCTGTAGGTAATAATGAGATGCACCTTGTTATTACTAACTGCTCTTTACTGACAGCAGTTACTGTCATTTTCCATGGTATGGTAGTCAGTACAGGTTTAAGTTATTTTACATAGGGCTGTGCATGTCCTTATGTTGTGCCTGGTTCCCCAACCATCTTGCTTGTGTATTTGGTAACGTCTAGTTTCCCTTTGAGGAATTAAAAGGTTTATTGTACTGTGCTATATAAATACAGTATACACATAAATGTACTAGCAGGCCAACACTGAAACAATGATTGGTAGATTAATGTGGGCCAGTCATGTAATCATGCATGATTAAACCAACATGTCGAACACAAATGCGAAATATAGAACATAATATAAATATTTACATAATATAACCACCCAACAGATCATCGCACAGCGGCTGTCGGCTTATTTTGATACAACACAATAAAAGCATGCATTAAACAAGACAGATTGTTAATAAAACATGCAAAACGAAATGCAGTGTTTCTTAAAAGCAAAAAAACGGGCAGTGAGAGGGGCGTCTCGGAGGGAGGAGGCTGCGGAGAGACGGGTGCTCCCATGGTCGGAGGACCGGCCCAAGCCTTTTTGGGGCCCTAAACAGAATTTGATTCAAACCTTTTGGGGCCCCCCTCCCACCACCGCAGAGTCACCAGAAAATTGTGAATTTAGTAGATGTGATTTCCTGTATTCTGGTTCATCTTAGGGATGGCCAGCTGGAGATGGGCAATACCTTAATTTGTTCAGAATTATAGCCTATAACCTGATTTGCAGGGCCTGCACAAGCGAACAGATACAGCACTGGGTTTAGCTGCCCCCAAACCATAAGCCTACTTTAAAGGCCTGGCCTATATTTTAGATTCAAAGTTAAGTCCATAATTGATTACATACATTTAGGGTTCCACACAGACCTTGTGTCATAATCAGAATTTCATGATTTAGAGGGCTTTTAGATATATCACATCACATATCCTGGGATATTTACCTGAGGGGCCCCATTCAGACATCAACCCATAACACATTTTGTATGATTAAGGAGCCCTATTAAGACATAACACATTCTGTATTTGATCTGGGGCCCCATTAAGAGAGTAATCCACCCTTGTATTAATATAGTAGTTATTTACCCCAAACCAGTGTCTTTTTAACCTTAGAGGGTACTGAAATCACACATTTATTTTTAACTCTCATATTTGAAGTGAAACACTAAGTGTGGTTTACTAAACTTGAATTGAAAAATAACAAAATACAACAGCAGGCATTTGTTGTAAACAAGAATATATAAATACATAAAATGTCTTGACAAATGTCAAAAATAATTTTAAGGGTTAGCCCTGTCCCACGGCTCTGTTAAAGGTTGTAGCGGTGCGGGGGTGCTGAAGACGCGGGGGTAACTGTGGGGCCCTGTCCGTGACGGCCGTCTTGATCTTGTGATGAGCATGCTGCCACTTGATGGAGACCCTCAGAGAGAAAAGCTTCTTGAAACATGAAGTGGAAATGTGGCTTGTGTCATTTCCCCAAGTATTTTACAAGTTGCTTCCAAACTTTTTCCATTTGAAAAGGTGCAGTGTGAAGGACTTGGCATCTAGCAGTGAGTTTGCATATTTCAACCAACTAAATACCCACCACCTCCCCCTTACCCCTACCTTTCCTACGACGTAGAAGCTATGGTGGCCTGTACTGGCCTGTAAGGTGCCAATAGGTACTCCCAAAACGATGTCTTGATAGATTTATACATTTAGTCTGTAAAACTAGGTCAGCGCGGTTTGTGTTTCCTGGGCTACTGTAGCAATATGGCGGTGCAAGATGGCGGGCTTTGTGGAAGAGGACACGCTCCCTATGAAGATATTGAGGTCTGGCATTATGACATGAAAAATTGATTCATCCAAAGAGCGCCGCGGGGGACTAACGATTAGCCAATCAGTGCCACGGGCAGGACCAATGCCGTTGTCCAGGGGCGGAACTAAGAAGTAAAAGTAAAAGGAGTAAAAACAATGGCGACCGCTATAGACAAGCTAGACATTGCTATCGAGGCTGTTCTAAATCGAGGCATGTCTTCTCAATATTGGCCGACATCGGAGTTTGTTTCTACTTCACTGCTCTCTTAATACCCCGGCAAAACCAGGATGTTGGCATGGCTACGCATCAGTGTCGACTTCAAATTACAGTAGATTCTGTTGCGAATAAATAATAACATATGTATCAGCAGGCTGTAATATCTACACATAGCCACAAAGGAGTAGAAATAAATATACAAGTTGTATTTACCCCACCTGACCACATGATGGCGGCAAACATAATACACTGGGGGCGGGCGCTAAACACTAGCCATTATGCGTCATAGAGGCCACGCCTCCTGCCCAGAGACCATCTGGGCGGAAACATCCGGTTAGAATCAGAAACCCCCAGGCAGCGCATCGGGACGGATGTCCAGCGAGGGGGTCTCTCCACGCGTGAACTTTACAATACCCCTCCTTCTGCTTCATAGATTAAATAACTAAAGCTAAACAAATAAAGTGAGTTAAAGCGTTCCTGTTGTCGGCGGCCTTCTTCCTCAATGAACACCCCCACAATTCAGGCGGATACGTTGGTCTCTAGTAGGGCATTTACGACTGCTGCTTTTTAGTAGTGGATTCATCGCGGTAAATATATATATTTTTTTCACCCAATAGTGATCATTCTCGTCAAAAAAGGTCTCCAATACAACCAGTAAAGAGTAACTGCCCCTTTTCCACTGCATAGTGTCGGCTCGGCCCAACTCTACGCGCTTTGATTGTTTCCCATTAGAAACAGTTGTGGATAGTACCGGGTTGGGTACCTGGTACTTTTTGTGGTATACTTTTTTCAATGTTTAAGCGAGGCCAACATATTCCAAAAAGCTCTACCTACTAATTAGGGTGTGCAAATGTTGTGCATTTTCCTTAACCGATAGGGTCCGAATGGATACTTTGGATCTTTTGAAGTGGGGTTGTATGAGGTACTTATCTAGAGTCAGTATTACCTACAGTAGAAGGCGGTCAGCGCACCCCGAGTTTGGAGAAGCAGACAGCTGTACCAGCACAGACGCTACACTCGCACTCTATTTGCTATGGTTGATAAGCTGACAAACCCCCCTAAACAGATAGCTCCAGAACTCCTTTCCACAGCAAAATGCAATGAATTTGCTTGCTTTTTCAGTGAAAAAATCCAGTCCATAAGGTTAAATATTAACACAAATCAACAAAACAATAAAATAACGCAATCCCTAAGACCTCCCAGGAATAACTCAACTGTGATGTCAGAATTTCATACAGTTGACCAAAAAACCATAGAGGAAACAATTCAGCATCTAAAACCATCAACATGCTGTCTTGACACAATGCCATCAGACTTTTTAAAAACTATTGTGAACTCTGTCCAAATAGATTTGCGACAAATACTAAATAGCTCACTTCAATCGGGCACGTTTCCTAAATCCCTAAAAGTAGCTGCCATTAAGCCACTCTTAAAAAAGAGAATGCTGGATGCTTCCATGTTAACCAACTACAGACCTATCTCAAATCTTCCTTTTATAGCCAAGATTGTTGAGAAAGTGGTTTTTAATCAACTCAGCAATTTCTTGAATTCCAGTGGCCTTTTTGACAAATTTCAATCAGGCTTCCGACCTCACCACAGTACAGATACAGCTCTTATTAGAGTGTTAATTGATATTAGGTTAAACACTGACTCAGGCAAGGTGTCAGTTCTGGTCCTGTTGGATCTCAGTGCTGCATTTGACACTGTGGATCACAGTATATTGTTGAACAGGTTGGAAACTTGGGCAGGACTCAGCGGAACAGTCCTAGGATGGTTCAGGTCTTACTTGGAAGAGCGGAGTTATTTTGTGACCATTGGAAGTTATGAATCCAATCGAATGGCTATGACATGTGGAGTTCCTCAGGGGTCAGTTCTTGGACCCCTTCTGTTCAGTCTATATATGCTGCCTTTGGGTCAAGTTCTGCAGAACTCTAATGTAGACTATCACAGTTATGCAGATGACACGCAGATATACATAGCACTGTCCTCAGATGACTACAGTCCAATACAGTCATTGTGTCACTGTTTAGAGCAAGTAACAAATTGGATGAACCAAAATTTCCTTCAATTAAATCAGGACAAAACTGAGGTAAGTGTTTTTGGCAATAAAGAGAAGAGGATTGCCGTCAGTAAACATCTCGAGTCACTCTCTCTAAAAACTAGGGACCAAGTCAGAAACCTTGGCGTGCTGATAGACTCAGATTTGACCTTCAGCAGTCATATCAAATCCATCACCAAAACAGCCTTCTATCAGCTTAAGAACATATCCAGAGTGAAGGGTTTTATGTCTCAAACAGACCAGGAGAAGTTGATTTATGCTTTCATCTCCAGTAGACTGGACTACTGTAACGGTCTTCTGACTGGACTCCCACAAAAAAGCATTAAACAGCTGCAGCTCATTCAGAATGCTGCAGCTCGAGTTTTAACCAGAACAAAGAGATCAGAGCACATTACTCCAGTTCTAAAGTCTTTACACTGGCTCCCAGTCAGCTATAGAATAGATTTTAAAGTTCTGCTACTGGTCTACAAATCACTGGATGGTTTAGGTCCAGAATACATGAATGACATCTTAGTAGAATACAAACCCAGTAGGGCTCTGAGATCTACTGACTCAGGTCAGATAGTGGAGCCCAGAGTTCAAACTAAACATGGTGAAGCAGCTTTTAGCCGTTATGCTGCGCAAAACTGGAACAAACTACCAGCTGAACTGAAATCAGCCCCAACTGTGAACATTTTTAAATCCAGGTTAAAAACACTTCTCTTCTCCTGTGCTTATGATTGAGCTCGTTCAAAGCACTTTAAATTGTAATGTTTCATTTGCCCTATGTCCTTTTAAATCAGTATTTTATGCTGCTCTATTATAGTATTTTATTTCTTTCTCTTTCTATTCTTCTGTAGTTGTTTTTTTATTTTATTTTTTAATTTCAATTCTTACTGTTAAATGTTTGTTTTATGTAAAGCGCATTGAGTTGACATTGTGTATGAAATGCGCTATATAAATAAAGCTGCCTTGCCTTGCCTTGCCTTACTCCTGTGAACGGGGCCAGCAGTACATTGCCGCCAAATGAATATATCGGACAGGTATGCGAGCTTGGCTGCCCATTGTCTGTCGGTGAAGAATAATTTGATGGTGTCTAATTGCCAAATGTGTTGTCAATAAATGTTGTGATTCATTTTTCAATATTAGTCTCTCCTGACTGAAATTATATCAGAAATTACCACACACAAGCTCTTGCCATATCTACCTGAATAGATAGAAGGAAGATACAGCCGTGTATGATTCCCTACTTTGGGAAATTAGGTGCTGTTTGCTGAGGAAACCTGATCACCTGGTATCGCTTGAAGTTGAAGAGAAGCAATTTCATCACAATAAATGACATTGTTCCAATTTTTCTATGGCCTTTCAGGTGGCCACAGCATTATTTCACCTTGTAGGACGGCCTCTACAGGTCAAAGTAATCGACTTTGGTCTGGCTTGTAGTGAATGAGGCTGAGGTAACTGAAAAAAACCCTTGGAGACCCGTGGCATCATACATGCAAAGCATGCGCTCTACCACTGCATCCCCACTGAATATTGCCGGAAGATAAACAGAACATACGTTAGATAATCTTGACAAATTAACATACTAACTAGAACAGTAGATCGTTTTTTAGAAAGCTGGATTCATCATTGATTTATATTAAATATAATGTCCCATAAAAGTATTTGTCTGTGGCTGCTGTATGGTTTTCCATGGTCCCACACGCTTAACATATTTAATTTTTAATCATTTTAAATTTTTAATACGAGAATGCGGAAGTAACACGTGCCGTGGGGCGACCAATAGTTCCAAACACTGTATAGTTCCAGCGTTGAACCCCATTCATTTTCATTGACATTTTAAGGCATTTGCGGACCTCTCATCAATTTAGTCAATAGTGGTATTTTATATGGCCAGCTTTAGTTAATGTTTTCAATAAGATAAAATAAAATAGAATAATTCTGGGGTCGAAAAAGTCCATCCTCCTGAGGCGCCTATCAAAGCTCTGGGAGCAGGACGCTTGCATGCTGTGGAATGGAAATGTTAGAGATGGAGAAAAGATACAAGATGTGTGCTGTTGTATTGAGCATGATCAACTCCATAACTTGCTATCTCCCTGTTTTGTTTTCGAGGATAAAATGATGAAGTCCAGGATAAAGAATAATTTGTATATTTTATATTTCAACCACTATAATGGTGTGTGTGTGTGTGTGTGTGTGTGTGTGTGTGTGTGTGTGTGTGTGTGTGTGTGTGTGTGTCTAGTCTGAGGTTTGTGAGCGGCAGTCGTGACAACAAGGCCCGGATCTAGCACTACTAACAGGAGTGGAAGACCATGGTGGGGGATCAGACTGGACCTTTACCCTCTCCCTGGACATAATACAATGTTTGGTTGAATGCAATGGGTTATATTCGGTACTATTGACCAAACTTCTTTCTTGACTTAAATTGAGCAGTTGCTGGCATGATTGATATTTAGATAACCAGAAGTGCAAAAGAAGCAGTAAAGTGCAGTGTAATGTACATAATATATAAATAGAATAAACAGTAAAGGTAGGTATGAATGTGCGATAGCATTAACACAATGAACAGTATGAACAGAGTGGTATGAATACGCTAAGATAGGCTACAGTGTAAACACTAGTATGGACAGTATGAAATGTAAACAAATGCAGAGCAACAGCTCGAGGTATGATAATACGATGTACACAGTATAGATCAGATGTATAAATATGAATACACTACTGTGCTATAGTGTTTATATCTGATCTAGTGTGTACATTGTATTCGTATCATACCTCGATAACTTATCTGCATTTTCATATTCATTTTATGTGCGTGTTTATGTGAATGTCTTAACATAAGATAACATTAGGATGTGAGTAATTATGACCATAGTAGCATGAGAAAAATATGAATGCATAGGCCTACTGTAAATTAATACATTTACATTCATATTTTTCGTAACCTGGGAACAGTCCCCCTTCCCACCAAAATTAAACACAGGAAAACTGATTCTCTCACTCCCCAGAAATGATATTGTAGGCCTATATGAAATATAAGTGTCGTCAACGTAGTAAATTGTAATGTGGGCTGATGAATAAAAGAACGAGTGCTTAAAAAGTGCCATTTACTTCAACAGGCTAACGTTAAATGTAAAGTAAAACAAAAAAACTGCTTTACGATATTGCCGCCTAGTGATATTAATTAAGTAATATAATATAAATAATGTATAATATGTAATAATAGCCTAATAAACTAGCGGACATAAATGATAGAGAGCAACAGTAATCAATGTATGCGTTTAAATTTACTGAACATTGAACTTTCCCGCTGAAAACTAAACAAACAAGTTGGCGAGATCAAATGGTGTCGCTACTTTCTCTTTCACTGGCTCTGGTCTCCTGTAGGAAGTGATTTACGTCAGACTGCTGTCGTTGATGAAACACCGTAGCAGGCAAAACATAAATACAAAAAGCGAATAAAATCCAAGGTGAAGTCGTTCGCAAACTAAAGTCAGAGATGGCGAGCAACGATCAGGTCAGTATTAATGTATCATATTTACTGACCAGCTCTGAATGATATGCTCATCCCAGGCTATAGTCCGATCATCAACACGAATTAATTTGAAATAAGCACATTTGAGAATATAAGCGACTGTTACTTATTTGTAATTAATTTCAATACCAACATGTAATACGTTAGGGTTAGGGTTAGGCCATACTTTATTTCTACGTTTGCGGTGACGGCTGATGCAACAACGACGCAATATCTTCTATTGAAACTGTCTTGGTCATTTTAAGCTCCTCAATGACTGATTCTTATAGTTATAGTTATAATTTATTCTTATATTGTTTAATGTGTTGAGTGGCTTCCACATGCAATCCATAGGCCTACGTTTATCCTCCTTTAAACGTTAAAATCCGTCCTCTCTTGCTTCCAATTAGAGATGTTGCTTTCACAATTGTGATTTGTAGGCTACCTGTTTCTCTCTGTAGGCTATGTTTGTTTGTATTTATAATGGTCTACCGATATTTTAATTCTCAGCACACAAGCGTATTGGTTTGTGCTCAAACACTTGCTAAACTATTGCCCCTGATGAAAGACATAAGGTGCGTTTCCATCCACCTCTTTTTATTCGAATTTTCAATTTGCGAATAAAGAAACCTGAGTGGAAACGCCGAAAATTCGAATACATCTCGAAATATCGATAACAAGTTTTTCCGTTTGATGGAAGTGGAAAAGTTGGTGTGTCGATGAAAGGTTAATTCGACGAAGTGCAGAAACCGAATACATTCGAATAAATTATGACGTACATAAATCACGTGACTTAAATGTCACTCTAGTTTCCGCTCCCCTGGGGATACGAAAAATGGCGGGGACCGAAAAGGAGACTGCAACATTCCTTGAAATAGTACAAGAAACAAACAGGTTTTTTTGTAAGTTTTGTTTGTTGTTTGTTTCTTCCAAGTTTTCGTTTCGTTCGTTTTGAGATTTGATTGGCGCTCTTTTACTTACGTAATCTCGTTGCCTAATATTCAAAGTAGTGGATGGAAACGCGCATCAATTCGCTTTTTCTTTTGCCGATGTTCTGAAAATTCGATGAAGGTTTGCGATACATTTGGATGGAAACCGAGCTATAGTGTACTTCAGATATGTATTTGGGCTCTATTGTTGACCCTGCATTTCATGACTGTCTTGGATTACATGGCTGGCCAATGGACAATGTTTGGTCTGTGATGCTCTGTTGAACTGCATCCCTGTACGGATACCTGGGAATGTATTTACAATTTTTGTTATTTGTATTATTACTGTGGTAATAACTGTTGCCGGGATGAATACACTGGGTGCTTTCACGATCCAAACATTTGCTCGTTTGTCCGCGTGTCGTACTGGAATGTTACGATCTCTGCGTTCCGTCGCTGGTATGACCATCGCTTAGGTAATCCCGGAGTAAAACAATTGCCAGGTGCATCAATGTTTTCCTAATCCTCAGTATTTAAAGATTAAGGAAGTTCACATGCATGCCTTGGTTTTTCTTGTTTTCCAGACTGATGAAGTATCCGAACTGTTGGAGCAGAAGGCACAATTGGGAGGCGACGATGGCAAACAACAATTTGTGCTCAAAACTCCCAAGGTAAGATCATTTAAACATTACTGTGTTTAAATTAACAGAACATTTGAAAAATAACCTTACATTTCAGAATGTAAAAGTCTTATTTTCCATTGGTTAGATTTACCCTGGCATGTGTGTAATCTTTGACTCAATAGTCTGGCTTTTTCTAATAAAGCATATATAATATAATGATAAGTGTATATAGTAGAATATGATAAAGGATCATTTAAGGTGCATATTCAAATTACTTTACATTTTACAGACTGTATCCCTGAAAACAGTCACTGGGTATCTGTGGGTGACTCTAGTTCAGTGCTAATGGGGTTTTACTGAAACATTTTAGCCTCACTAAAAATGTGTGAAGAAGTACATCTGAATTGAAAAGTGAAAAGTAATGTATAGGAGTAGGTTCAAATTGAACATGAGAGGAGTTAGGTAGTCAAGAGATCATAGTCCTAAAACAAATACATTGCAGGAATATAAAAGTCATAACCCTACTTGACTAAAAATGAAACAACAAAAAATGCTATTATTTTTTGTAAAGTTGCACACCTACACTTAATCAATTGTAAGATGGCGTGTATGAACACATGCTTGTTGAAATAAGTCTCTTAATGGTCCTGGTCTTTACTTCCTGTCTCCCAGGGAACGAGAGACTTCAACCCTAAGCAGATGGCTGTCCGAGAGAAGGTCTTTAACACCATCGTCAGCTGCTTCAAACGCCATGGTGCTGAAACCATCGACACACCCGTCTTTGAGCTCAAGGTACCATGGGCACTGGTAACACCATACACAAATACAGCGTTTCTATAAATGGATTGGTTTCATATGCAAATAATTGCATCATTGTTTCTTGGGATGCTGTGTAGGAAACCTTAACAGGGAAGTATGGAGAAGACTCTAAGCTCATCTACGACCTTGCGGACCAAGGAGGCGAGCTGTTGTCCCTTAGATATGACCTCACTGTATCCTTGTCAAACACGCATCACAATTGCTTATGTTTAAAAAAAAGCCTTTTTTTTTAATACACATCTAGCTATTACATTGTGCACCGCAACGTAAAACAAAAGACACGAAGACATCAAAATATCTGAGATTACATCAAGAATGGCTTTTCACAATGCAGTTGAGATATGAATAAATTATAGTTGGTATGTACTGTGTGTCAGTATGATGGGACACTTAATAAATGTGAAAATAAAAACATTGCATGAATGTGTATATATGAGTATATAAATCTTTGCTTCAGTGAAGGCTTTGTACTAAGCTAACCCACCTGAATATCCTAGCGTGTCCTTGACCCCCTCTCAGGTGCCCTTTGCTCGCTACCTGGCCATGAACAAGATCACCAACATCAAGCGCTACCACATTGCCAAGGTCTATCGCCGTGACAACCCAGCCATGACCCGAGGCCGCTACAGGGAGTTCTACCAGTGTGTGAGTGATTCTTAGTACATTTAATGTTCAGGAGCCGGTTGCACCAGCTTTCCGTAAGTTTAAACGTCTTGTTATAATGTAAGTGTTAAGTTGTGGTTTACACATTACTCAATCAAATCGGGTTGCACCACACAAACTGGTTCTTAAGTAAATATTTACACCTACTAGCCTAGAACTCTAGACACCCCCTAGCGGCAGCAAATTTATTTGGCAGCTAGGTAGGTCTAGCACGGCTCCGTCGGCTTTTTGGTGCTGGGAACACCAAGTATGTCAGACCAATCACAGCGTGAGGGGCGGAGTCGGAAGCCTGGCTACCATGACAACAGAGTTGCGACGGTTCCGTCAGAGTTGCGACGGTTCAGCTGCTGCTGCTGGCGAACGGCTGTCTTTCAACTCGGCTTTGGCCGCGACTCTTCAAGACTTGAAGTTAACATTTTATTTGAGAAAAGAACAAAGAACGGCACTGAAGTCTTTCCTTGAAAATAAATATGTATTCGGAGTTTTGATTAATTACGTAGTCAGAGCGACGGCTCTGACTACGTCACCTTCGTTGCTCTGATTGGTTGTAGCGCTATCCTATTGCGTGCAGAGGGAACTTGAAAGACAACCGTTTATCCCGCCCACACTGCCAATGGAGCTGAGCCAGACCTTACACCTTTCTGATGTGGGTCTGGCTTGCCAGGCTATACACCTACCCCTAAGTAGGTGTAAATGGTGGCAGCCGGTGGCAAAAAATAATTTATAAAAAATTTAAAAAACTATTTAATTATGGGGGAGCGTGGCTAGGACCACAGCACTGGGTGCGCACTGTGCAGAACCCAGCAGCGGCAGCCTGTTTCTACAAAGGATACTGTGCCGGTTTAACTTTTTAACAGTTTTTTTACAACAACCGGTCTTCTCATGCACGTCTTTGTTTACATTGTAGCTTGTTGATTCATCACAACTTGGTTGCGACAACAAACTGCTTCAGTTCAACTTGCGCATGACCAAGTTGTTACTAGTTACTTGCGTATCGGCGGTGCAACCGAATTTAGTGAACTGATAGTTTGAAACTAACTAGTGGGTGACTAAGGACTTGCAAATTATGCAAAGACTTAGTAATGAACTTACACATAGCTGGTGCAACCCAATCACGCTCAGTTAGTCCTAGTCGGCCAGTGTATTCTGCCGTCAGTGGTATTTGCTGGTAAAGGTTGGCCTATTACATCTAGCACAAAGAGCAGGGCGAAGGGAACCTGTGCTCACATTTGGTGGTAAAATGCATCTTGGGTAATGCGATCCCAGCCCGAAACTGAAATAAGTTTAGCAATTGGCAGTGAGGCATACAAAGACATATATGTAATCATATGTTATCATTTCTAGAAAGAGATCTTAATCTTAACTATTTTACTGTAAAATCATACCCATTCCACTTTTAGTACTACAGTTGAATGACATTACCATATGTTCACAATAAGGAAGTGGTGTATGTGTGGTACATGTTGTGTCTGCAGTGAGCTCTGATCCCATGTGGTCTTTGGAGAGAAACAAAACAAACTGTACAGTACATGAGTCTGAAAAATCTCAAATGTATATTCTGCACGTCCCTCCATAGGACTTTGACATAGCAGGCCAGTACGACGCCATGATACCCGACGCAGAGTGCCTGAGGATTGTCCATGAGATCCTCAGTGAACTGGACTTGGGAGACTTCCTCATCAAGGTATGCTGGGCAGACACTCCCTAAAACACAGACAGGCCCCGCCCCCAGACAACAGTGTTTTTTAATGGTCATTTAATGGTCTCCCCTTAAAATCCAGGTAAACGACAGGCGCATTCTGGATGGGATGTTTGCAGTGTGCGGTGTTCCCGACGACAAGTTCCGCATTATTTGCTCGACAGTGGACAAACTGGACAAGGTATTTCCTGAATTTCCCATCTGGGATTATTAAAGCACAATCTTATCGTATCGCTTTCTGCTTGTTTCACGCCGACACGCAGAATGACACTCACTTACACTTAACTACAATGTAATGAGAATGTAACTGTAATGTTTATGTAATTGAACATCTCGTGTTTAGTTACATTGAACAAAATATTGTGAAGACATTGGGATGTATAATCTCTAAAAATCCTCTCTTGTATCTGAATGCCTCCACTCCACCTGTCCTTTGCCAGATGTGTTGGGAGGATGTGAAGATGGAGATGGTGAAGGAGAAGGGTTTGTCAGAGGAAGCTGCCAACCAGATTGGGCAGTATGTCAGCATGCAGGGTAAGAGCACTACCGTCTGGGTGAGCTGCATTTGGCCTCACTGTGGCCCCTTTAGGGGGGAAATTGAGACCAGCTCAGTGGGTTTGATATGGTTTATTGTACATTTGAAGTCTGAGTACATTCTTTAATTTGTCTGCTGGCATAAGCTGTCCATATGGCTCAGTTTGTTCCAAAGTTTCACGATGTACTGAAATCCACTCTTCAGAACATTTCTCATCGTTTTTGTTGTTTGTTGAGATTTGTAGTTTTGCGGCGCTTAATCTAGTCTTTGCTACTGATGTCCCATCGTCTGCACTACTTCCTAACTTCTATAGTGTTGTTGTTGTTGTTGTTGTTGTTGTAGGTGGGATGGACCTAGCAGAACGCCTACTTCAAGACCCTAAGATGTCCCAGAGTAAGCAAGCCTGTGCGGGCCTCAGCGATATGAAGCAGCTCTTCAGCTACCTGAAGCTTTTCCAGGTCACAGACAAGGTGAGACGTTCAGCTACCTGCAGATTTTCCAGGTCACACAAGGAGGGCATCAATAACAGAACTGCTGGACATGAAATTTTTGAAATTTTTCATCATTGAGCTACTCTCAACACTCTGCACACACTGTGACATACAAAGTGTTGAATCATTCTGATTGGTGGGTACAATACTGATTTTTAATTGCTTTAAATTGCTTTCATATACAGTGAATTGAGATGCATGCAACAACCTTTATTTATATAGCACTTTCCCATTACAAAGTGCTTCAGGGGATAAAAACAGACACAGTAAAAGAGTACAGTAACGGAGACTATACAACTGTCTTAAACAGAGAAAAAAATTGCCCATATCCCAGCCAGTAAGTAAAATAAGAAAGTAAAATGTAGAATAAAAGCAAAGAAAACATTCATAAAAAATAATATAGAGAAGAAATAAAAATTAGATATTTAAAGGCTGACCCAGAGTTCGCTGATCTAATTTCATAGATTTGTATTCCATAATTATCTTACTGTTGACCTCTCCTCCCTCCGCTCCCATGCAGGTGGTGTTTGACCTGAGCCTGGCCCGGGGTCTGGACTACTACACAGGTATCATCTACGAAGCGGTGCTCACTCAGGCTGGTGCCACTCCAGCCCCCGATGGAGAGGAGAGCCCGAGCGTGGGCAGCGTGGCCGGTGGTGGGCGCTACGACGGTCTGGTGGGCATGTTCGACCCCAAGGGCAGGACGGTGCCCTGCGTGGGCGTCAGCATCGGCATCGAGAGGATCTTCTCCATCATGGAGAAGAAGGCGGAGGTGAGGCCCAGCTGTTAGTGGATACAGCAGCACAAACACACACAAATGTAGAAATCCTCCTCTAACTTTCAATACAACCCCTTGCTTTCCCAGGCAGAGAAGGTGCGCACCACAGAAATCCAGGTCATGGTGGTTTCGGCGCAGAAGAATTTACTGGAGGAGAGGCTGAAACTCGTGACAGAGTTGTGGAATGCTGGCATCAAGGTATGTGCATGTGGATATAGACTTTTTTTAAATTAGGGATTGGGGGAAAAAAGTCAACTAATGTGAGTATCGCTATTCTTTGCTTCCACAATACTGCTCCCACAATACTAATATAAATCTTTTTTTTTGTGGTATTGTCCTACATATGGCGCATAGAGCATTCGCCTTTAGTCAATTTGCATCTATGTTCTGTTTTGTTCGGCCATATTAATTTAAAAAACAATGGTGGACACAGACGACCTGTGGAACTCGAACACCAACGTTAAACCTATATGTTAAACCGCACAAAATATAAAACCGCACAAAAAAACGTAATATATCGCAATATTTACAGAATCTCAATATTTACAGATTTGCAATACATACCGTATAGACACGCAAAAATCTTTGTAATATCGTGTCATAAGGTTCATGCCGATTCCTGTCCCCATCTTTTGTTTTTACAATTTTGTCGTCGCACTGATCAACTTGCATTTTCTGAATTTTTTTTAATCTATTTGTACTCGCATGTTCTCAAAAACTAAAACAAACCCATTTTTTTGTATTGTTCCTCATTTATCAGACTACTAGATCCTACCACTGCGCACTGATTAACACATCAATTGCTAAGAGAGGATATAAACCTGATAGACAACACTGTTAATCAAAGCCAAATACTTTGGTCTATTCACATTAAGCAAACCTAGTTTGGGTAATTGTGTGTTTGTGTGTGTGAAGGCCGAGGCGATGTACAAGAAGAATCCCAAACTGTTGAGCCAGCTGCAGCACTGCGAGGAGTCAGGGATCCCGTTGGTGGCCATCTTGGGGGAGCAGGAACTGAAAGATGGAGTGGTCAAACTCCGCACCACCGCAACAAGAGAGGAGGTGAGAGACGCATGGTTCCATTTTAAACATCTTTAGCCGTGTGTGTGTGTGTGTGTGTGTGTGTGTGTGTGTGTGTGTGTGTGTGTGTGTGTGTGTGTGTGTGTGTGTGTGTGTGTGTGTGTGTGTGTGTGTGTGTGTGTGTGTGTGTGTGTGTGTGTGTGTGTCCATTGTTTGTAGTAGGTAAATCTAATTTTGTAAACAATTCTGTAGCCATTTAACTACCTCCTTTGTTGATCTGCATTCCATTCTGGTTTGTAGTGGAGATTCTTTTGAACAATGTCCAATAGAGCTTGTACATTGTAACACCATGCAATGACCGCCTCCATTTTGGGAGCATAGGAGCATGAGTTAGTATGTTAGTAGTAATGTTTTTTGGTTGTTTAGTAATTAATCGGGAAATTATTTGTCGTTATGGGGAGACATTGTTGTTTGAAACTGCCACAGCGTTTCTCATGCAAAACGTTAGCCTAGATTATGGTATTTACGTTGATTTAGGATGCAGTATCGTCAAAAAAAAATCCCATGATGCATTCTGATGTACAAGCCCTATAGCTATACTGTCCGACAAAGGCCAACTGCAGTATCTACATCAACAGTGAAACTGAGAAAAAATACCATTAATAAACAAGCCATTAATAAAGTTTCAGTAAGTAATTTTACACCTTTTCTTCCTCGAAAACTGAGCAATACTGAAGATACTTTGTCACGAGGCAACTTATCTAAAAGTGAATCTTGAGTCATAACATTTTGAGACATCACCTGCTTGTATACCAATACAACACCATTGTCCTAGGACTGTTTTAACTGAAATATTGTGCAGTGTACGTATTGTACATGTTACCTTTATAGATTTGTCATGGCATTTTCACTGACAACCTATACCATGATTGTAAACCACTGAATCCTTCAGAGCTGGACCCAGCGCAAATAAAGCCCCATGTCCATGATAAGCACCAAAAGAGCTCAACGTTGCCATTTATTCCACAAGTACCAGAGCCCAACCTAGCATCGGCGCTACTCTATGGCACTGCTACGCCCAAACTAACTCTGGAGCTAACGCCCACGCTTAACATGGACATGAGGCTTTATTTCAAGAGAACACCGTTTGGTTGTTATATGTAACTTAAGACTCTCTGCATGGTTTTCTCTGCACAGGTTGATGTCTCCAGAGTGGACCTCGTAGAAGAGATCAGGAAGATGACCTTGGTGGTTTAAAACCCCCTCTTGGGACAGCGTCATATGCATTACGAATCACAATACATGGAAATCAAACTGCCATGCAGCACTGATTATGCTTCCTGTCCTTCTAAAACAAACAAAAAAAAGAGCATGCACCAAATTACCTATAGTACTGCAGAGGGGGAACAGCTTTCACACTCATTATTGTTATATATAATGACTATATCGATGTGTTATTTTTAATGGAACTACTTTAGTGTAATTAGTTCAATTGTCTGCACATCTCCATTTAGACACTGACATAAAACAAGCTTGCCATATCACAGTTACAAGCTGGGCTACAATATAAATGGTTGTGGAACCTTGTAAAACATGCCTTATAACCTCCGCTCAATCAAAATAATAAAGTATCTTTTACCAATAAAAAGCTTTGTCTGTAAAACATGCCTGTGTCCTTTGTATATAACAAACGATTGTTTTGCGCTAAGGGAATAATCAACTGCAAGCGGTTTTACAGTGGAATTGCATTGTTTGCCATAAATCTCTCCTTATAGGTTTTCTTTTGGGGATGATGGAGTCTGACAAGGCACCTGGCCCAGAAGGGGTCTCGCTGCATTTAAGGTGTGTAATGACCAACTATGTTGTAATGTTGCACATTTTCTCTTTATCCCTCTTCCAGTCAAGTCAAAGATCCCTGTGTGGTGGAAAACATGCATCTGCACACCTAGACCCACTTCAGTTTGCCAATAGGAAGTTGGGAGTGGACGATGCCCAAAACTTCATGCTAAACGGAGTCTGCTATGAAGTCAACTGGCAGACTAGGCTCTATGTTTTTTCCAATTAATACAATTTGTTTTTGGTCAACACAATGTTAGCCAACCACCTCCTTGATAATTAAATAAATCACTTAATCACAGAGGTGTTATGGTAGGGACAAACAGGTGTAGCTTATTAAGTTTATTATGGTCTGTAGGTAATAATGAGATGCACCTTGTTATTACTAACTGCTCTTTACTGACAGCAGTTACTGTCATTTTCCATGGTATGGTAGTCAGTACAGGTTTAAGTTATTTTACATAGGGCTGTGCATGTCCTTATGTTGTGCCTGGTTCCCCAACCATCTTGCTTGTGTATTTGGTAACGTCTAGTTTCCCTTTGAGGAATTAAAAGGTTTATTGTACTGTGCTATATAAATACAGTATACACATAAATGTACTAGCAGGCCAACACTGAAACAATGATTGGTAGATTAATGTGGGCCAGTCATGTAATCATGCATGATTAAACCAACATGTCGAACACAAATGCGAAATATAGAACATAATATAAATATTTACATAATATAACCACCCAACAGATCATCGCACAGCGGCTGTCGGCTTATTTTGATACAACACAATAAAAGCATGCATTAAACAAGACAGATTGTTAATAAAACATGCAAAACGAAATGCAGTGTTTCTTAAAAGCAAAAAAACGGGCAGTGAGAGGGGCGTCTCGGAGGGAGGAGGCTGCGGAGAGACGGGTGCTCCCATGGTCGGAGGACCGGCCCAAGCCTTTTTGGGGCCCTAAACAGAATTTGATTCAAACCTTTTGGGGCCCCCCTCCCACCACCGCAGAGTCACCAGAAAATTGTGAATTTAGTAGATGTGATTTCCTGTATTCTGGTTCATCTTAGGGATGGCCAGCTGGAGATGGGCAATACCTTAATTTGTTCAGAATTATAGCCTATAACCTGATTTGCAGGGCCTGCACAAGCGAACAGATACAGCACTGGGTTTAGCTGCCCCCAAACCATAAGCCTACTTTAAAGGCCTGGCCTATATTTTAGATTCAAAGTTAAGTCCATAATTGATTACATACATTTAGGGTTCCACACAGACCTTGTGTCATAATCAGAATTTCATGATTTAGAGGGCTTTTAGATATATCACATCACATATCCTGGGATATTTACCTGAGGGGCCCCATTCAGACATCAACCCATAACACATTTTGTATGATTAAGGAGCCCTATTAAGACATAACACATTCTGTATTTGATCTGGGGCCCCATTAAGAGAGTAATCCACCCTTGTATTAATATAGTAGTTATTTACCCCAAACCAGTGTCTTTTTAACCTTAGAGCAGGGGTGTCAAAATCAACCTATGCAGGGGCCACATCTGGGGGCCACATCAAAATTATAACAGCTTTGAGGGCCATATACTGTATATACAGTATGTGTACCGGTATACTGTATATATATATATATTAGGGCTGTCAAACGATTAAACATTTTAATCTAATTAATCACAAGGTTTCTTAAATTAATTTCGATTAATCACAATCCTAAATATGACTGAAGAAATTCACATTTTCTGTGTACTGTTCTCAGAACAGAAAGATAAATGACAAGAAGCAGATATTACATATGTTTTTTGTTAACGACAAATCCAGAAAAAACAATTTAATTCTAAACAATTTTGGCAACAACTGAATGGAACGTTTTTCTTTTTGAACAAACAACTCTCTCCACGTTTACGCCTAACGTACACACTACTCGTGGCGTTTTACAACCCCTAAAACAGAGATTATTGAAAACACTGTGGACCCACTTTTGGTTTGAAAACTCTGGGGTTGCGTTTCAGTCTGGACTAGTGTGGACGGGCGGATACGGAGCCCATGAAGCAGACACCCACGTTCGCTTCCTGATTGGGTCTTATCAGTCATGACGTGTCCTTCCCTGATTTGTCACGCCCCTATCATGTGACCCTTTTCTTGAAGAAAACAAAGCTCACCGTATTTGCTTTGCGACGACTCCCAATCTATGTTTTCCGCCGCCTTCAACGCCTTATCCTCATGTGTTACTTTCAGTAACAGTTCCACCTCGTCGTCGGTCCAAACAAAGAAATCTCTGGTCTTACTTTTCGCCATTGTTCTTCTGTTCAATGTTCTTCCTCCCTAGTATTTTCTGCAACTAACCAACCGCAGAGTAGACAATCTGCTTCCTGTTTACACCGGCACGCTGGTCACATGACCACGCATGGTCATGTGATATGCGTTTTCAGGCGTGGTAGTATGGACGGAGATTCTTTCTGATACGGTGCTAAAACGCTAGTGAGGACGGAGATCATTTTCGTTTTAAAAAAACGTATAAAACTGAAAACGTAGTAGTGTGGATGTAGCCTTATTCATCTTTTAGCCAGTTGCTAAGGCAAAATAACTTGTTGACATGTTCTGAATGTAAAGTGGACCATTTCTTCTGCACAATATGGCCTGCGACTGAGAAGAGTCATTCGCATGGAACCGTGGATGCAGGAGTCGCTAGATATTTGTGGGCAAGCAGGGCCCGCAAATATTTAACTGTCCATCCAGAGAGCCAACCGGTTCGTCGGACTCCTCCATCTCGCGAATGCGCCAGGGGTTGAATTGTGGGTAAAACAGGGCGGGAATGCATTATCGCCGTTAATTCCAGAAATTAATCATCTCACGTTAACGCGTTCATTTTGACAGCCCTAATATATATATATATATATATATATATATATATACTAATAATGAATACCATACAGTAAGTAGATCAATTTAATAAAAAACAATGGATATTTAACAAAAAATAAATGACTAACTTTGACGGGACAATGTGAAAAAGTTTGTTTTTATCAGCTAGATAGTGTGTGACAAGTAATTTTCTTTTGACCAGGTGCTATGTGCATATCATTTTCTTTTCTCTTAAGATCCGTCTGAAGTTTTTAAAACGAAATGTGCCATTTAGCAGACCGAGGTGCATTTCCTCAGTCATTTCTTTGTGAGTTATTTACATGGCAATTCGCGATGAATGGCGTAGCTGCCTCTCTAGTTGCTGCTTGAGGTTACAACGTTGCCAGTGGAAAATCAGGAGTCCGACTGAATGCGCCACAGCAGGTGGCGCATAAACAAATGCTGCTGCTGAACCAGTGAGTGATCCTGATAAGTATGTGTTACGGGCACCAAAACGTGGAACCTCGTTACAAATACAGTTGTCTGTGAAAACAGACAGAGTGAAAGGACAATGAAGACATGGAGTGATACCTGTGCCGTTCACATGGCGTCTCTTTAATTATCACAAATGCAAAACATAATATTACTCTCCAAATCTAATATTCTCATCCGTTTCAGGTAAGTGGCGTATCTCTACTTATCACATGCATCCAATAACATTATACATTATTACACTGTAACCTGACTGTACAAAAGGCACAATATATAGTACAAATGACAGTATCATGACATTTTACTGTGACGATCATGCAGCTTACGTCTGCTGTGTTAATGGATGTAATACACACTTACTCCACAAATTAGCTCACAGAGGAATTTAAACATAAATACCCGTTGCGTGTGTTTCTTATTTACAGGTGTGGGACTATGTGTGAGTGTAATGACTGCGAACAGTGTAAAGCACACGTGACTGCCTGCAAGTCAAAGGCAGGGGCGACGAACACCCGACATACCGTCTATACGCGCGGCGGGTTTTCAAGTTTCTTCAACATCAATTAACATACGCAAATAACACTTCAACTCACCCTTAGCGTATGTACACAAATAAAAGCATAAACAACTTAAACCCATCAACTTTTGTCGTGTACTGACCTGTGAAAACAGACAGAGTGAAAGGACAATGAAGACACTGAATGATACCTGTGCCGTCCACATGGCGTCTGAAGCGTGGGCGGAAGTCCACACCTTAGACCACCCGAATGGCAACAGTTCCGGTCTCAAAGGTTCCACTTACCGATTTTTCACAATATATGTGAAAAATAAAATGTGCATATCACAAATATTACCGGGGAATCACATTCAACCTGTAAAAATTAACAGAAAGATTAATTTCCTCTTTCAATGTAATTACATTCAAATTAATGTAGTGACACATTCTTGGGTTCACTACATATGCATCCTTGGATATAACGTAGGGTTAGGGTTAGGGTTAGTATGCATTCTTGGATATAGCGTAGGGTTAGGGTTAGCATCTTTGGATATATCGTAGGGTTAGGGTTATTGTGCATCCTTGGATATAGCTATGCTTTCGTGTGGCCATGAGGGGGAAGGTGGTGTGGCGATTCCACACAAAGCACCTGCGTATAGGAACACGTTTGCAATGCTTGGGACTTGTAGTGCTGCACATGGTGGGAGTTAAAGATGCGGGCCAAAATGAATTGAAAACTCAAATAATTGCGTGGGCCGGATAGCATTTGGCCAAGGGCCTGATTTGGCCCCCGGGCCTTGTGTTTGACACATGTGCCTTAGAGGGTACTGAAATCACACATTTATTTTTAACTCTCATATTTGAAGTGAAACACTAAGTGTGGTTTACTAAACTTGAATTGAAAAATAACAAAATACAACAGCAGGCATTGCATTTGTTGTAAACAAGAATATATAAATACATAAAATGTCTTGACAAATGTCAAAAATAATTTTAAGGGTTAGCCCTGTCCCACGGCTCTGTTAAAGGTTGTAGCGGTGCGGGGGTGCTGAAGACGCGGGGGTAACTGTGGGGCCCTGTCCGTGACGGCCGTCTTGATCTTGTGATGAGCATGCTGCCACTTGATGGAGACCCTCAGAGAGAAAAGCTTCTTGAAACATGAAGTGGAAATGTGGCTTGTGTCATTTCCCCAAGTATTTTACAAGTTGCTTCCAAACTTTTTCCATTTGAAAAGGTGCAGTGTGAAGGACTTGGCATCTAGCAGTGAGTTTGCATATTTCAACCAACTAAATACCCACCACCTCCCCCTTACCCCTACCTTTCCTACGACGTAGAAGCTATGGTGGCCTGTACTGGCCTGTAAGGTGCCAATAGGTACTCCCAAAACGATGTCTTGATAGATTTATACATTTAGTCTGTAAAACTAGGTCAGCGCGGTTTGTGTTTCCTGGGCTACTGTAGCAATATGGCGGTGCAAGATGGCGGGCTTTGTGGAAGAGGACACGCTCCCTATGAAGATATTGAGGTCTGGCATTATGACATGAAAAATTTATTCATCCAAAGAGCGCCGCGGGGGACTAACGATTAGCCAATCAGTGCCACGGGCAGGACCAATGCCGTTGTCAAGGGGCGGAACTAAGAAGTAAAAGTAAAAGGAGTAAAAACAATGGCGACCGCTATAGACAAGCTAGACATTGCTATCGAGGCTGTTCTAAATCGAGGCATGTCTTCTCAATATTGGCCGACATCGGAGTTTGTTTCTACTTCACTGCTCTCTTAATACCCCGGCAAAACCAGGATGTTGGCATGGCTACGCATCAGTGTCGACTTCAAATTACAGTAGATTCTGTTGCGAATAAATAATAACATATGTATCAGCAGGCTGTAATATCTACACATAGCCACAAAGGAGTAGAAATAAATATACAAGTTGTATTTACCCCACCTGACCACATGATGGCGGCAAACATAATACACTGGGGGCGGGCGCTAAACACTAGCCATTATGCGTCATAGAGGCCACGCCTCCTGCCCAGAGACCATCTGGGCGGAAACATCCGGTTAGAATCAGAAACCCCCAGGCAGCGCATCGGGACGGATGTCCAGCGAGGGGGTCTCTCCACGCGTGAACTTTACAATACCCCTCCTTCTGCTTCATAGATTAAATAACTAAAGCTAAACAAATAAAGTGAGTTAAAGCGTTCCTGTTGTCGGCGGCCTTCTTCCTCAATGAACACCCCCACAATTCAGGCGGATACATTGGTCTCTAGTAGGGCATTTACGACTGCTGCTTTTTAGTAGTGGATTCATCGCGGTAAATATGTATATTTTTTTCACCCAATAGTGATCATTCTCGTCAAAAAAGGTCTCCAATACAACCAGTAAAGAGTAACTGCCCCTTTTCCACTGCATAGTGTCGGCTCGGCCCAACTCTACGCGCTTTGATTGTTTCCCATTAGAAACAGTTGTGGATAGTACCGGGTTGGGTACCTGGTACTTTTTGTGGTATACTTTTTTCAATGTTTAAGCGAGGCCAACATATTCCAAAAAGCTCTACCTACTAATTAGGGTGTGCAAATGTTGTGCATTTTCCTTAACCGATAGGGTCCGAATGGATACTTTGGATCTTTTGAAGTGGGGTTGTATGAGGTACTTATCTAGAGTCAGTATTACCTACAGTAGAAGGCGGTCAGCGCACCCCGAGTTTGGAGAAGCAGACAGCTGTACCAGCACAGACGCTACACTCGCACTCTATTTGCTATGGTTGATAAGCTGACAAACCCCCCTAAACAGATAGCTCCAGAACTCCTTTCCACAGCAAAATGCAATGAATTTGCTTGCTTTTTCAGTGAAAAAATCCAGTCCATAAGGTTAAATATTAACACAAATCAACAAAACAATAAAATAACGCAATCCCTAAGACCTCCCAGGAATAACTCAACTGTGATGTCAGAATTTCATACAGTTGACCAAAAAACCATAGAGGAAACAATTCAGCATCTAAAACCATCAACATGCTGTCTTGACACAATGCCATCAGACTTTTTAAAAACTATTGTGAACTCTGTCCAAATAGATTTGCGACAAATACTAAATAGCTCACTTCAATCGGGCACGTTTCCTAAATCCCTAAAAGTAGCTGCCATTAAGCCACTCTTAAAAAAGAGAATGCTGGATGCTTCCATGTTAACCAACTACAGACCTATCTCAAATCTTCCTTTTATAGCCAAGATTGTTGAGAAAGTGGTTTTTAATCAACTCAGCAATTTCTTGAATTCCAGTGGCCTTTTTGACAAATTTCAATCAGGCTTCCGACCTCACCACAGTACAGATACAGCTCTTATTAGAGTGTTAATTGATATTAGGTTAAACACTGACTCAGGCAAGGTGTCAGTTCTGGTCCTGTTGGATCTCAGTGCTGCATTTGACACTGTGGATCACAGTATATTGTTGAACAGGTTGGAAACTTGGGCAGGACTCAGCGGAACAGTCCTAGGATGGTTCAGGTCTTACTTGGAAGAGCGGAGTTATTTTGTGACCATTGGAAGTTATGAATCCAATCGAATGGCTATGACATGTGGAGTTCCTCAGGGGTCAGTTCTTGGACCCCTTCTGTTCAGTCTATATATGCTGCCTTTGGGTCAAGTTCTGCAGAACTCTAATGTAGACTATCACAGTTATGCAGATGATACGCAGATATACATAGCACTGTCCTCAGATGACTACAGTCCAATACAGTCATTGTGTCACTGTTTAGAGCAAGTAACAAATTGGATGAACCAAAATTTCCTTCAATTAAATCAGGACAAAACTGAGGTAAGTGTTTTTGGCAATAAAGAGAAGAGGATTGCCGTCAGTAAACATCTCGAGTCACTCTCTCTAAAAACTAGGGACCAAGTCAGAAACCTTGGCGTGCTGATAGACTCAGATTTGACCTTCAGCAGTCATATCAAATCCATCACCAAAACAGCCTTCTATCAGCTTAAGAACATATCCAGAGTGAAGGGTTTTATGTCTCAAACAGACCAGGAGAAGTTGATTTATGCTTTCATCTCCAGTAGACTGGACTACTGTAACGGTCTTCTGACTGGACTCCCACAAAAAAGCATTAAACAGCTGCAGCTCATTCAGAATGCTGCAGCTCGAGTTTTAACCAGAACAAAGAGATCAGAGCACATTACTCCAGTTCTAAAGTCTTTACACTGGCTCCCAGTCAGCTATAGAATAGATTTTAAAGTTCTGCTACTGGTCTACAAATCACTGGATGGTTTAGGTCCAGAATACATGAATGACATCTTAGTAGAATACAAACCCAGTAGGGCTCTGAGATCTACTGACTCAGGTCAGATAGTGGAGCCCAGAGTTCAAACTAAACATGGTGAAGCAGCTTTTAGCCGTTATGCTGCGCAAAACTGGAACAAACTACCAGCTGAACTGAAATCAGCCCCAACTGTGAACATTTTTAAATCCAGGTTAAAAACACTTCTCTTCTCCTGTGCTTATGATTGAGCTCGTTCAAAGCACTTTAAATTGTAATGTTTCATTTGCACTATGTCCTTTTAAATCAGTATTTTATGCTGCTCTATTATAGTATTTTATTTCTTTCTCTTTCTATTCTTCTGTAGTTGTTTTTTTATTTTATTTTTTTATTTCAATTCTTACTGTTAAATGTTTGTTTTATGTAAAGCGCATTGAGTTGACATTGTGTATGAAATGCGCTATATAAATAAAGCTGCCTTGCCTTGCCTTACTGCTGTGAACGGGGCCAGCAGTACATTGCCGCCAAATGAATATATCGGACAGGTATGCGAGCTTGGCTGCCCATTGTCTGTCGGTGAAGAATAATTTGATGGTGTCTAATTGCCAAATGTGTTGTCAATAAATGTTGTGATTCATTTTTCAATATTAGTCTCTCCTGACTGAAATTATATCAGAAATTACCACACACAAGCTCTTGCCATATCTACCTGAATAGATAGAAGGAAGATACAGCCGTGTATGATTCCCTACTTTGGGAAATTAGGTGCTGTTTGCTGAGGAAACCTGATCACCTGGTATCGCTTGAAGTTGAAGAGAAGCAATTTCATCACAATAAATGACATTGTTCCAATTTTTCTATGGCCTTTCAGGTGGCCACAGCATTATTTCACCTTGTAGGACGGCCTCTACAGGTCAAAGTAATTGACTTTGGTCTGGCTTGTAGTGAATGAGGCTGAGGTAACTGAAAAAAACCCTTGGAGACCCGTGGCATCATACATGCAAAGCATGCGCTCTACCACTGCATCCCCACTGAATATTGCCGGAAGATAAACAGAACATACGTTAGATAATCTTGACAAATTAACATACTAACTAGAACAGTAGATCGTTTTTTAGAAAGCTGGATTCATCATTGATTTATATTAAATATAATGTCCCATAAAAGTATTTGTCTGTGACTGGCTGCTGTATGGTTTTCCATGGTCCCACACGCTTAACATATTTAATTTTTAATCATTTTAAATTTTTAATACGAGAATGCGGAAGTAACACGTGCCGTGGGGCGACCAATAGTTCCAAACACTGTATAGTTCCAGCGTTGAACCCCATTCATTTTCATTGACATTTTAAGGCATTTGCGGACCTCTCATCAATTTAGTCAATAGTGGTATTTTATATGGCCAGCTTTAGTTAATGTTTTCAATAAGATAAAATAAAATAGAATAATTCTGGGGTCGAAAAAGTCCATCCTCCTGAGGCGCCTATCAAAGCTCTGGGAGCAGGACGCTTGCATGCTGTGGAATGGAAATGTTAGAGATGGAGAAAAGATACAAGATGTGTGCTGTTGTATTGAGCATGATCAACTCCATAACTTGCTATCTCCCTGTTTTGTTTTCGAGGATAAAATGATGAAGTCCAGGATAAAGAATAATTTGTATATTTTATATTTCAACCACTATAATGATGTGTGTGTGTGTGTGTGTGTGTGTGTGTGTGTGTGTGTGTGTGTGTGTGTGTGTGTGTGTGTGTCTAGTCTGAGGTTTGTGAGCGGCAGTCGTGACAACAAGGCCCGGATCTAGCACAACTAACAGGAGTGGAAGACCATGGTGGGGGATCAGACTGGACCTTTACCCTCTCCCTGGACATATTATATATTACAATGTTTGGTTGAATGCAATGGGTTACCTTGTATATTCTGTACTATTGACCAAACTTCTTTCTTGACTTAAATTGAGCAGTTGCTGGCATGATTGATATTTAGATAACCAGAAGTGCAAAAGAAGCAGTAAAGTGCAGTGTAATGTACATAATATATAAATAGAATAAACAGTAAAGGTAGGTATGAATGTGCGATAGCATTAACACAATGAACAGTATGAACAGAGTGGTATGAATACGCTAAGATACAGTGTACTAGTATGGACAGTATGAAATGTAAACAAATGCAGAGCAACAGCTCGAGGTATGATAAGAATACGATGTACACAGTATAGATCAGATGTATAAATATGAATACACTACTGATAGTGTTTATATCTGATCTAGTGTGTACATTGTATTCGTATCATACCTCGATAACTTATCTGCATTTTCATATTCATTTTATGTGCGTGTTTATGTGAATGTCTTAAGACACCATTAGGATGTGAGTAATTATGACCATAGTAGCATGAGAAAAATATGAATGCATACTGTAAATTAATACATTTACATTCATATTTTTCGTAACCTGGGAACAGTCCCCCTTCCCACCAAAATTAAACACAGGAAAACGGATTAATGCTGTCTCTCACTCCCCAGAAATGATATTGTATATGAAATATAAGTGTCGTCAACGTAGTAAATTGTAATGTGGGCTGATGAATAAAAGAACGAGTGCTTAACAAGTGCCATTTACTTCAACAGGCTAACGTTAAATGTAAAGTAAAACAAAACAACTGCTTTACGATATTGCCGCCTAGTGATATTAATTAGGCTAAGTAATATAATATAAATAATGTATAATATGTAATAATAGCCTAATAAACTAGTGGACATAAATGATAGAGAGCAACAGTAATCAATGTATGCGTTTAAATTTACTGAACATTGAACTTTCCCGCTGAAAACTAAACAAACAAGTTGGCGAGATCAAATGGTGTCGCTACTTTCTCTTTCACTGGCTCTGGTCTCCTGTAGGAAGTGATTTACGTCAGACTGCTGTCGTTGATGAAACACCGTAGCAGGCAAAACAAATACAAAAAGCGAATAAAATCCAAGGTGAAGTCGTTCGCAAACTAAAGTCAGAGATGGCGAGCAACGATCAGGTCAGTAATGTATCATATTTACTGACCAGCTCTGAATGATATGCTCATCCCAGGCTATTAGTCCGATCATCAACACGAATTAATTTGAAATAAGCACATTTGAGAATATAAGCGACTGTTACTTATTTGTAATTAATTTCAATACCAACATGTAATACGTTAGGGTTAGGGTTAGGCCATACTTTATTTCTACGTTTGCGGTGACGGCTGATGCAACAACGACGCAATATCTTCTATTGAAACTGTCTTGGTCATTTTAAGCTCCTCAATGACGGATTCTTATAGTTATAGTTATAATTTATTCTTATATTGTTTAATGTGTTGAGTGGCTTCCACATGCAATCCATAGGCCTACGTTTATCCTCCTTTAAACGTTAAAATCCGTCCTCTCTTGCTTCCAATTAGAGATGTTGCTTTCACAATTGTGATTTGTACCTGTTTCTCTCTGTAGGCTATGTTTGTTTGTATTTATAATGGTCTACCGATATTTTAATTCTCAGCACACAAGCGTATTGGTTTGTGCTCAAACACTTGCTAAACTATTGCCCCTGATGAAAGACATAAGGTGCGTTTCCATCCACCTCTTTTTATTCGAATTTTCAATTTGCGAATAAAGAAACCTGAGTGGAAACGCCGAAAATTCGAATAAGTCTCCAAATATCGATAACACGTTTTTCCGCTTGATGGAAGTGGGAAAGTTGGTGTGTGAACGGTTCATTCGTGTAGTGCAGATTGAAACCGAGAGAAGCGTCTCGCAGGCGGGGTGTGATGTCACGCCCCGCCTTCCCGCAGGCCGCAGCGAGACGTACTTGGAAACCGAATACATTCGAATAAATTATGACGTACATAAATCACGTGACTTAAATGTCACTCTAGTTTCCGCTCCCCTGGGGATACGAAAAATGGCGGGGACCGAAAAGGAGACTGCAACATTCCTTGAAATAGTACAAGAAACAAACAGGTTTTTTTTGTAAGTTTTGTTTGTTGTTTGTTTCTTCCAAGTTTTCGTTTCGTTCGTTTTGAGATTTGATTGGCGCTCTTTTACTTACGTAATCTCGTTGCCTAATATTCGAATAACAGTAGTGGATGGAAACGCGCATCAATTCGCTTTTTCTTTTGCCGATGTTCTGAAAGTTCGATGAAGGTTTGCGATACATTTGGATGGAAACCGAGCTATAGTGTACTTCAGATATGTATTTGGGCTCTATTGTTGACCCTGCATTTCATGACTGTCTTGGATTACATGGCTGGCCAATGGACAATGTTTGGTCTGTGATGCTCTGTTGAACTGCATCCCTGTACGGATACCTGGGAATGTATTTACAATTTTTGTTATTTGTATTATTACTGTGGTAATAACTGTTGCCGGGATGAATACACTGGGTGCTTTCACGATCCAAATATTTGCTGGTTTGTCCGCGTGTCGTACTGGAATGTTACGATCTCTGCGTTCCGTCGCTGGTATGACCATCGCTTAGGTAATCCCGGAGTAAAACAATTGCCAGGTGCATCAATGTTTTCCTAATCCTCAGTATTTAAAGATTAAGGAAGTTCACATGCATGCCTTGGTTTTTCTTGTTTTCCAGACTGATGAAGTATCCGAACTATTGGAGCAGAAGGCACAATTGGGAGGCGACGATGGCAAACAACAATTTGTGCTCAAAACTCCCAAGGTAAGATCATTTAAACATTACTGTGTTTAAATTAACAGAACATTTGAAACATAACCTTACATTTCAGAATGTAAAAGTCTTATTTTCCATTGGTTAGATTTACCCTGGCATGTGTGTAATCTTTGACTCAATAGTCTGGCTTTTTCTAATAAAGCATATATAATATAATGATAAGTAGAATATGATAAAGGATCATTTAAGGTGCATATTCAAATTACTTTACATTTTACAGACTGTATCCCTGAAAACAGTCACTGGGTATCTGTGGGTGACTCTAGTTCAGTGCTAATGGGGTTTTACTGAAACATTTTAGCCTCACTAAAAATGTGTGACGAAGTACATCTGAATTGAAAAGTGAAAAGTAATGTATAGGAGTAGGTTCAAATTGAACATGAGAGGAGTTAGGTAGTCAAGAGATCATAGTCCTAAAACAAATACATTGCAGGAATACAAAAGTCATAACCCTACTTGGCTAAAAATGAAACAACAAAAAATGCTATTATTTTTTGTAAAGTTGCACACCTACACTTAATCAATTGTAAGATGGCGTGTATGAACACATACTTGTTGAAATAAGTCTCTTAATGGTCCTGGTCTTTACTTCCTGTCTCCCAGGGAACGAGAGACTTCAACCCTAAGCAGATGGCTGTCCGAGAGAAGGTCTTTAACACCATCGTCAGCTGCTTCAAACGCCATGGTGCTGAAACCATCGACACACCCGTCTTTGAGCTCAAGGTACCATGGGCACTGGTAACACCATACACAAATACAGCGTTTCTATAAATGGATTGGTTTCATATGCAAATAATTGCATCATTGTTTCTTGGGATGCTGTGTAGGAAACCTTAACAGGGAAGTATGGAGAAGACTCTAAGCTCATCTACGACCTTGCGGACCAAGGAGGCGAGCTGTTGTCCCTTAGATATGACCTCACTGTATCCTTGTCAAACACGCATCACAATTGCTTATGTTTAAAAAAAAGCCTTTTTTTTAATACACATCTAGCTATTACATTGTGCACCGCGACGTAAAACAAAAGACACGAAGACATCAAAATATCTGAGATTACATCAAGAATGGCTTTTCACAATGCAGTTGAGATATGAATAAATTATAGTTGGTATGTACTGTGTGTCAGTATGATGGGACACTTAATAAATGTGAAAATAAAAACATTGCATGAATGTGTATATATGAGTATATAAATCTTTGCTTCAGTGAAGGCTTTGTACTAAGCTAACCCACCTGAATATCCTAGCGTGTCCTTGACCCCCTCTCAGGTGCCCTTTGCTCGCTACCTGGCCATGAACAAGATCACCAACATCAAGCGCTACCACATTGCCAAGGTCTATCGCCGTGACAACCCAGCCATGACCCGAGGCCGCTACAGGGAGTTCTACCAATGTGTGAGTGATTCTTAGTACATTTAATGTTCAGGAGCCGGTTGCACCAGCTTTCCGTAAGTTTAAACGTCTTGTTATAATGTAAGTGTTAAGTTGTGGTTTACACATTACTCAATCAAATCGGGTTGCACCACACAAACTGGTTCTTAAGTAAATATTTACACCTACTAGCCTAGAACTCTAGACACCCCCTAGCGGCAGCAAATTTATTTGGCAGCTAGGTAGGTCTAGCACGGCTCCGTCGGCTTTTTGGTGCTGGGAACACCAAGTATGTCAGACCAATCACAGCGTGAGGGGCGGAGTCGGAAGCCGGGCTACCATGACGACAGAGTTGCGACGGTTCCGTCAGAGTTGCGACGGTTCAGCTGCTGCTGCTGGCGAACGGCTGTCTTTCAACTCGGCTTTGGCCGCGACTCTTCAAGACTTGAAGTTAACATTTTATTTGAGAAAAGAACAAAGAACGGCACTGAAGTCTTTCCTTGAAAATAAATATGTATTCGGAGTTTTGATTAATTACGTAGTCAGAGCGACGGCTCTGACTACGTCACCTTCTTCGTTGCTCTGATTGGTTGTAGCGCTATCCTATTGCGTGCAGAGGGAACTTGAAAGACAACCGTTTATCCCGCCCACACTGCCAATGGAGCTGAGCCAGACCTTACACCTTTCTGATGTGGGTCTGGCTTGCCAGGCTATACACCTACCCCTAAGTAGGTGTAAATGGTGGCAGCCGGTGGCAAAAAATAATTTATAAAAAATTTAAAAAACTATTTAATTATGGGGGAGCGTGGCTAGGACCACAGCACTGGGTGCGCACTGTGCAGAACCCAGCAGCGGCAGCCTGTTTCTACAAAGGATACTGTGCCGGTTTAACTTTTTAACAGTTTTTTTACAACAACCGGTCTTCTCATGCACGTCTTTGTTTACATTGTAGCTTGTTGATTCATCACAACTTGGTTGCGACAACAAACTGCTTCAGTTCAACTTGCGCATGACCAAGTTGTTACTAGTTACTTGCGTATCGGCGGTGCAACCGAATTTAGTGAACTGATAGTTTGAAACTAACTAGTGGGTGACTAAGGACTTTATGCAAAGACTTAGTAATGAACTTACACATAGCTGGTGCAACCCAATCACGCTCAGTTAGTCCTAGTCGGCCAGTGTATTCTGCCGTCAGTGGTATTTGCTGGTAAAAGTTGGCCTATTACATCTAGCACAAAGAGCAGGGCGAAGGGAACCTGTGCTCACATTTGGTGGTAAAATGCATCTTGGGTAATGCGATCCCAGCCCGAAACTGAAATAAGTTTAGCAATTGGCAGTGAGGCATACAAAGACATATATGTAATCATATGTTATCATTTCTAGAAAGAGATCTTAATCTTAACTATTTTACTGTAAAATCATACCCATTCCACTTTTAGTACTACAGTTGAATGACATTACCATATGTTCACAATAAGGAAGTGGTGTATGTGTGGTACATGTTGTGTCTGCAGTGAGCTCTGATCCCATGTGGTCTTTGGAGAGAAACAAAACAAACTGTACAGTACATGAGTCTGAAAAATCTCAAATGTATATTCTGCACATCCCTCCATAGGACTTTGACATAGCAGGCCAGTACGACGCCATGATACCCGACGCAGAGTGCCTGAGGATTGTCCATGAGATCCTCAGTGAACTGGACTTGGGAGACTTCCTCATCAAGGTATGCCGGGCAGACACTCCCTAAAACACAGACAGGCCCCGCCCCCAGACAACAGTGTTTTTTAATGGTCATTTAATGGTCTCCCCTTAAAATCCAGGTAAACGACAGACGCATTCTGGATGGGATGTTTGCAGTGTGCGGTGTTCCCGACGACAAGTTCCGCATTATTTGCTCGACAGTGGACAAACTGGACAAGGTATTTCCTGAATTTCCCATCTGGGATTATTAAAGCACAATCTTATCGTATCGCTTTCTGCTTGTTTCACGCCGACACGCAGAATGACACTCACTTACACTTAACTACAATGTAATGAGAATGTAACTGTAATGTTTATGTAATTGAACATCCCGTGTTTGGTTACATTGAACAAAATATTGTGAAGACATTGGGATGTATAATCTCTAAAAATCCTCTCTTGTATCTGAATGCCTCCACTCCACCTGTCCTTTGCCAGATGTGTTGGGAGGATGTGAAGATGGAGATGGTGAAGGAGAAGGGTTTGTCAGAGGAAGCTGCCAACCAGATTGGGCAGTATGTCAGCATGCAGGGTAAGAGCACTACCGTCTGGGTGAGCTGCATTTGGCCTCACTGTGGCCCCTTTAGGGGGGAAATTGAGACCAGCTCAGTGGGTTTGATATGGTTTATTGTACATTTGAAGTCTGAGTACATTCTTTAATTTGTCTGCTGGCATAAGCTGTCCATATGGCTCAGTTTGTTCCAAAGTTTCACGATGTACTGAAATCCACTCTTCAGAACATTTCTCATCGTTTTTGTTGTTTGTTGAGATTTGTAGTTTTGCGGCGCTTAATCTAGTCTTTGCTACTGATGTCCCATCGTCTGCACTACTTCCTAACTTCTATAGTGTTGTTGTTGTTGTTGTTGTTGTTGTAGGTGGGATGGACCTAGCAGAACGCCTACTTCAAGACCCTAAGATGTCCCAGAGTAAGCAAGCCTGTGCGGGCCTCAGCGATATGAAGCAGCTCTTCAGCTACCTGAAGCTTTTCCAGGTCACAGACAAGGTGAGACGTTCAGCTACCTGCAGACTTTCCAGGTCACACAAGGAGGGCATCAATAACAGAACTGCTGGACATGACATTTTTGAAATTTTTCATCATTGAGCTACTCTCAACACTCTGCACACACTGTGACATACAAAGTGTTGAATCATTCTGATTGGTGGGTACAATACTGATTTTTACTATTTAGTAAATTGCTTTCATATACAGTGAATTGAGATGCATGCAACAACCTTTATTTATATAGCACTTTCCCATTACAAAGTGCTTCAGGGGATAAAAACAGACACAGTAAAAGAGTACAGTAACGGAGACTATACAACTGTCTTAAACAGAGAAAAAAATTGCCCATATCCCAGCCAGTAAGTAAAATAAGAAAGTAAAATGTAGAATAAAAGCAAAGAAAACATTCATAAAAAATAATATAGAGAAGAAATAAAAATTAGATATTTAAAGTCTGACCCAGAGTTCGCTGATCTAATTTCATAGATTTGTATTCCATAATTATCTTACTGTTGACCTCTCCTCCCTCCGCTCCCATGCAGGTGGTGTTTGACCTGAGCCTGGCCCGGGGTCTGGACTACTACACAGGTATCATCTACGAAGCGGTGCTCACTCAGGCTGGTGCCACTCCAGCCCCCGATGGAGAGGAGAGCCCGAGCGTGGGCAGCGTGGCCGGTGGTGGGCGCTACGACGGTCTGGTGGGCATGTTCGACCCCAAGGGCAGGACGGTGCCCTGCGTGGGCGTCAGCATCGGCATCGAGAGGATCTTCTCCATCATGGAGAAGAAGGCGGAGGTGAGGCCCAGCTGTTAGTGGATACAGCAGCACAAACACACACAAATGTAGAAATCCTCCTCTAACTTCCAATACAACCCCTTGCTTTCCCAGGCAGAGAAGGTGCGCACCACAGAAATCCAGGTCATGGTGGTTTCGGCGCAGAAGAATTTACTGGAGGAGAGGCTGAAACTCGTGACAGAGTTGTGGAATGCTGGCATCAAGGTATGTGCATGTGGATATAGACTTTTTTAAAATTAGGGATTGGGGGAAAAAAGTCAACTAATGTGAGTATCGCTATTCTTTGCTTCCACAATACTGCTCCCACAATACTAATATAAATCTTTTTTTTTTTGTGGTATTGTCCTACATATGGCGCATAGAGCATTCGCCTTTAGTCAATTTGCATCTATGTTCGGTTTTGTTCGGCCATATTAATTTAAAAAACAATGGTGGACACAGACGACCTGTGGAACTCGAACACCAACGTTAAACCTATATGTTAAACCGCACAAAATATAAAACCGCACAAAAAAACGTAATATCATATCGCAATATTTACAGAATCTCAATATTTACAGATTTGCAATACATACCGTATAGACACGCAAAAATCTTTGTAATATCGTGTCATAAGGTTCATGCCGATTCCTGTCCCCATCTTTTGTTTTTACAATTTTGTCGTCGCACTGATCAACTTGCGTTTTCTGATTTTTTTTAAATCTATTTGTACTCGCATGTTCTCAAAAACTAAAACAAACCCATTTTTTTGTATTGTTCCTCATTTATCAGACTACTAGATCCTAGTAGTGACTGATTAACACATCAATTGCTAAGAGAGGATATAAACCTGATAGACAACACTGTTAATCAAAGCCAAATACTTTGGTCTATTCACATTAAGCAAACCTAGTTTGGGTAATTGTGTGTTTGTGTGTGTGAAGGCCGAGGCGATGTACAAGAAGAATCCCAAACTGTTGAGCCAGCTGCAGCACTGCGAGGAGTCAGGGATCCCGTTGGTGGCCATCTTGGGGGAGCAGGAACTGAAAGATGGAGTGGTCAAACTCCGCACCACTGCAACAAGAGAGGAGGTGAGAGAGCCATGTGTGTGTGTGTGTGTGTGTGTGTGTGCATGTTTGTAGTAGGTAAATCTAATTTTGTAAACAATTCTGTAGCCATTTAACTACCTCCTTTGTTGATCTGCATTCCATTCTGGTTTGTAGTGGAGATTCTTTCGAACAATGTCCAATAGAGCTTGTACATTGTAACACCATGCAATGACCGCCTCCATTTTGGGAGCATAGGAGCATGAGTTAGTATGTTAGTAGTAATGTTTTTTGGTTGTTTAGTAATTAATCGGGAAATTATTTGTCGTTATGGGGAGACATTGTTGTTTGAAACTGCCACAGCGTTTCTCATGCAAAACGTTAGCCTAGATTATGGTATTTACGTTGATTTAGGATGCAGTACTACAACTTTCTTGAGTCCTCTCAATATGTTGGAGTATCGGCAAAAAAAAATCCCATGATGCATTCTGATGTACAAGCCCTATAGCTATACTGTCCGACAAAGGCCAACTGCAGTATCTACATCAACAGTGAAACTGAGAAAAAATACCATTAATAAACAAGCCATTAATAAAGTTTCAGTAAGTAATTTTACACCTTTTCTTCCTCGAAAACTGAGCAATACTGAAGATACTTTGTCACGAGGCAACTTATCTAAAAGTGAATCTTGAGTCATAACATTTTGAGACATCACCTGCTTGTATACCAATACAACACCATTGTCCTAGGACTGTTTTAACTGAAATATTGTGCAGTGTACGTATTGTACATGTTACCTTTATAGATTTGTCATGGCATTTTCACTGACAACCTATACCATGATTGCAAACCACTGAATCCTTCAGAGCTGGACCCAGCGCAAATAAAGCCCCATGTCCATGATAAGCACCAAAAGAGCTCAACGTTGCCATTTATTCCACAAGTACCAGAGCCCAACCTAGCATCGGCGCTACTCTATGGCACTGCTACGCCCAAACTAACTCTGGAGCTAACGCCCACGCTTAACATGGACATGAGGCTTTATTTCAAGAGAACACCGTTTGGTTGTTATATGTAACTTAAGACTCTCTGCATGGTTTTCTCTGCACAGGTTGATGTCTCCAGAGTGGACCTCGTAGAAGAGATCAGGAAGATGAACTTGGTGGTTTAAAACCCCCTCTTGGGACAGCATCATATGCATTACGAATCACACCACATGGAAATCAAACTGCCATGCAGCACTGATTATGCTTCCTGTCCTTCTAAAACAAACAAAAAAAAGAGCATGCACCAAATTACCTATAGTACTGAACAGCTTTCACACTCATTATTGTTATATATAATGGCTATATCGATGTGTTATTTTTAATGGAACTACTTTAGTGTAATTAGTTCAATTGTCTGCACATCACCATTTAGACACTGACATAAAACAAGCTTGCCATATCACAGTTACAAGCTGGGCTATAATATAAATGGTTGTGGAACCTTGTAAAACATGCCTTATAACCTCCGCTCAATCAAAATAATAAAGTATCTTTTACCAATAAAAAGCTTTGTCTGTAAAACATGCCTGTGTCCTTTGTATATAACAAACGATTGTTTTGCGCTAAGGGAATAATCGACTGCAAGCGGTTTTACAGTGGAATTGCATTGTTTGCCATAAATCTCTCCTTATAGGTTTTCTTTTGGGGATGATGGAGTCTGACAAGGCACCTGGCCCAGAAGGGGTCTCGCTGCATTTAAGGTATGTAATGACCAACTATGTTGTAATGTTGCACATTTTCTCTTTATCCCTCTTCCAGTCAAGTCAAAGATCCCTGTGTAGTGGAAAAGTAGAAGGAAGTTAGGAGTGGACGATGCCCTAAACTTCATGCTAAACGTAGGTAGTCAGTATGGTAGTCAGTACAGGGTTCAGTTATTTTACATGTGCATGTCCTTATTTTGTGCCTGTTTCACCAACCATCTTGCTTGTTGTGTATTTGGTAATGTCTAGTTTCCCTTTGAGGAATTAAAAGGTTTATCGTACTGTATTATATAAATGCAGTATACACATACATTCACTAGCAGGCCAACACGGATACAATGGTTATTGGTAGATTAATGTGGGCATTTAATCATGCATGATTAAACCAACATGTCCAATGCAAATGCGAAATGTAGAACAGAATATAAATATTTACATAATATAACCACCCAACAGATCATCACACAGCGGCTGTCGGCTTTTTTGATTAAAATGAAAAGAAACGACACAATAAAAGCATACAGTAAACAAGACAGATTGTAACATTAATAAAACATGCAAAACAAAATGCAGTGTTTCTTGAAAACAAAAAAATGGTAACTCCCTGCATCCCTCACCGCCGGTGTCCACCAGCGGGTTCGGGAATTGCCGCCACGGCAGGCACCGACCACCTTGCGGCCACAGCTCTGGTCGGCCGCCTTAACAATGGAGGCGCAGAACATGGCCCACTCGGACTCAATGTCCCCCGCCTCCCCCGGTACATGGTCAAAGCTCTCCCGGAGGTGGGAGTTGAAGCTCTCTCTGACAAGAGACTCTGCCAGACGTTCCCAGCAGACCCTCACAATACATTTGGGTCTGCCAGGTCTAACTGATCACCAGGTGGTGATCAGTTGACAGCTCCGCCCCTCTCTTCGCCCGAGTGTCCAAGACATGCGGTCGCAAGTCTGACGACATGACTACAAAGTCGATCATCGAACTGCGGCCTAGGGTGTCTGGTGCCAAGTGCACATATGGACACCCTTATGCTTGAACATGGTGTTCGTTATGGACAATCTGTGACGAGCACAGAAGTCCAATAACTGAACACCACTCAGGTTCAGATCGGGGGGTCCGTTCCTCCCAATCACACCCCTCCAGGTCTCACTGTCGCTGCCAACGTGAGCGTTGAAGTCCCCCAGCAGAACGAGGGAATCCCCAGAGGGAGCACTTTCCAGCACCCCCTCCAAGGAGTCCAAAAAGGGTGGATACTCTGAACTGCTGTTTGGACCATAGGCACAAACAACAGTCAGGATCCGTCCCCCCACCCGAAGGCGGAGGGAGGCTACCCTCTCATCTACCGGGGTAAACTCCAACATACAGGCACCAAGCCGGGGGGCAATAAGTACTCACCAGTGGCAACTCCAGAGTGGAAGAGAGTCCAACCCCTCTCGAGAAGACTGGTTCCAGAGCCCTTGCTATGCGTCGAGGTGAGGCCGACTATATCTAGCCGGAACTTCTCAACCTTGCGCACCAGCTCAGGCTCCTTCCCCACCAGAGAGGTGACGTTCCACGTCCCTAGAGCTAGCTTCTGCAGCCGAGGATCGGACCGCCAAGGTCCCCGCCTTCGGCCGCCGCCCAGCTCGCATTGCACCCGACCCCTTTGGCCCCTCCAGCTGGTGGTGAGCCGGCGGGAAGGGGGTCCCACGTCATCGTTTCAGGCTTTGCCCGGCCAGGCCCCGTGGGTATAGGCCCGGCCACCAGGGGCTCGCCCCCGAGCCCCACCCCCAGGCCTGGCTCCAGGGGGGGGCCCCGGTGACCCACGTCTGGGCGAGGGACACGCAAGACCATTTGTTGTATTCATCATAAGGGGTCTTCTGAGCTACCCTTTGTCTGGCCCCTCCCCCTGGACCTGTTTGTCATGGGTGACACTACCAGGGGCATAAAAGCCCCCGACAACGGAGCTCCTGGGGGTCATTGGGACACGCAAACCCCTCCACCACGGTAAGGTAGTAGCTCAGGGAGGGATGCCGTCAAACTGAAGAAGGAGTCCTATAGGACCTTTTTGGCCTGTGGGACTCCGGAGGCAGCAGGCAGGTACCGGCAGGCCAAGCGGAGCACAGCTGTGGCGGTTACTGAGGCAAAAACCCGGACATGGGAGGAGTTCGGTGAGGCCATGGAGAACGACTTCCGGCTTCAAAGAGGTTCTGGACCACCATCCGGCGTCTCAGGAGGGGGAAGCAGTGCATCGTCAACACTGTGTATGGTGGAGACGGTGCGCTGCTGACCTCGTCTCGGGACATTGTGGATCGGTGGAAGGAATACTTCGAAGACCTCCTCAATCCCACCGACACGCCTTCCAGTAAGGAAGCAGGGCCTGGGGACTCGGGTGTGGGCTCTCCTATCTCTGGGGCTGAGGTTCCCGAGGTGGTCAGGAAGCTCCTCGGTGGCAGGGCCCCGGAGTTCCTTAAGGCCCTGGATGTTGTGGGGCTGTCTTGGTTGACACGACTCTGCAGCATCGCGTGGACATCGGGGGCAGTGCTTCTGGATTGGCAGACTGGGGTGGTGGTCCCTCTTTTTAAGAAGGGGGACCGGAGGGTGTGTTCCAACTATAGGGGGATCACACTCCTCAGCCTCCCTGGTAAGGTCTATTCAGGGGTGCTGGAGAGGAGGGTCCGCCGGATAGTCGAACCTCGGATTCAGGAGAAGCAATGTGGTTTTCGTCCAGGCCGTGGAACAGTGGACCAGCTCTACACCCTCTGCAGGATCCTTGAGGGTGCATGGGAGTTTGCCCAACCAGTCCACATGTGCTTTGTGGACTTGGAGAAGGCATTCGACCGTGTCCCTCGGGGAGTCCGGTGGGGGGTTCTCCGGGAGTACGGGGTATTCCCTAATACGGGCTGTCCATTCCCTGTATGACCGGTGTCAGAGCTTGGTCCGCATTGCCGGTAATAAGTCGGACTGTTTCCAGTGAGAGTTGGACTCCGCCAGGGCTGCCCTTTGTCACCGATCCTGTTAATAATTTTTATGGACAGGATTTCTAGGCACAGCCAGGGAGTTGAGGGGGTCCGGTTTGGTGACCTCAGACACCGGATAAGCGGTAGAAGATGGATGGATGGATGGATGGATGGGTAACTCCCTGAACCAGTCAAGGTGAGTGTGTTCAACATGTAGAAGTTGGGCGGCCTAGCATGCCAGAGCTGGGACGGCGGAGAGGACCTGCCCATCTACCAACTGGCGCACCTCGTGCAGTATGCCTGCGGTGTTGTGGCTCAGCTGAAGGGGCAGATGACGCCAGGCAGACAAGTGGATGGTTCCGCCCGGGTCGACATAGCTGCACTCCAGCTTCATGACAGGCAGTGAATAATAATATTACACTAATATAATATTACGGTCATTTCACATTTCATACATCTGAACGTGAGCGTGGAAAAGGATGTACGCTACGTTTTTGTGCGTACGCAACCTTTGTACATGAGGCCCCAGGGGTCGGCAACCCGCGGCTCCGGAGCCTCCCGCATGCAGCTCTTTCGTCTCTCTGCTGCCGCTCCCTGTGGCAAGTCTGTATTTTTCGTATGCATTTTTTAAATCCGTCATCCAATAAAAATCGTTACGCACAGAAACCTTGCACACTGAGTCCAATGCATTTTATTATTCTATTCGTTCGTTGCGAAAACTCAAATATAGGCTTTTGATGGATGCGAAAAAACATAGAAAATCGAACCTGTTCCGAAAACTTTAATGATGGACGAAAGTTTCGGAGTCGGTGTGTAAACGTGATTGACACAATGTGAGGTCATAATTATTTTTAAACGTGCGACAATTTTGCAATCGAGTATTTAATTCATTAGTTTTTTTTAATATAATTCTGGTGATCTTGTAACATTAAAATAAAATGCGTTTCATTTTTTGTCGCTCAAAATATACGTCACAACTGCCGATGTGCGACACCCACCGGGAGGCCCAGCCCGCTACTAATTGAACAAAGCAAATATCACATTAACCAGGTAAAGTAGGCTATATTTTACATTGTTCAGTGAAATAGTCCCTTTTTTATTCAGGTTGACAGCTGCATGCTTCAGTAAGGAAGAGACGCAGACGGCAGTTGGATCATTTCGGCTTTTCATTTTGTGAATACGAGGAGAATGACATTGAGTATTTTATTTGTAAGGAACGTTCATCCTGCTTTTTTTGGAGTTCAAAATGTTTTTGTATGCATACATACAATTTTGTTTTCTCTATAGCAGTTCTTTCATTTCATAAATGCAACACACTATAGTTGTTTATACAAAGGCCTAGCATAGAGGTAAGGAGGATAAAGGGGTAAAGGGGTTTTGTGGCTTCTTTTCTGTGGGAAACGGGTCCAAATGGGTCTTTGAGTGTTGAAGGTTGCCGACCCCTAGATGGAGCATGCGCTAGTGGTGTGCGATACTGCATATTTTGGTATCGATCCGATACCAAGTAAATACGGGCCAGTATCGCCGATACGGATGCCCATAGGCGTATTTCGTGGGGGGGACGGGGGGGACATGTCCCCCTCAAGGTTCGGATAGGTGGTGATTCTCCCCCCCAATATTCCCCCCCCCCCCGCTCAACAATCGCGCAACCGAAATGTTCCGCCAGCCCCCCGCTCAACAATCGCGCAACCGAAATGTTCCGCCAGCACCCCCCCCCCCCCCGCTCTACAATCGCGCAACCTAAATGTTCTACCAGCAACCCCCCCCACCCCCGCTCAACTATCGCGCAACCGAAATGTTCCGCCTGCTTTGCGTCACGTGACTCGCGTGACGGCGCAACATCTAAACACAAGAGGGGGAGGGGGAGCAAAGTGTGCCTGCTCTGTGCTGACACAGGAGCGGCGAGTCCGGTGACCTGGCAGTTTCCTCTTTGCCGAAACCGCAGCATTGCAAACAAGAGCGGAACTTAAAGTAAAGAATCGATCCCAACAGGCTAGTATCGATCCGATACCGATACCGACTTGGTATCGATACTATCGATATTTGGATCGATCCGCCCACCACTAGCATGCGCTGTTTGTCCACAAGAGATGACCATTCTTGTCCTTTGTCTTACTGTGCGTTCTCACCGAAAGCGCACAAAGAGGAATCTGCCTTGTCCACTCCACCTAAGTCCCTTTTGTCCCCCTTCAGAATGTTGGTTCTTGCTTTTTTTATTTTATTTAAAGGGCCAGCACGCCACACGCACTAAACACCACCACGCATCTACTGCTGGAGCACAGCCCATTTACCGACATCGTTGATCACGGAAAGTTACTTGATGGAAAGTTACTTGATAAAGTCATTAAAAACAGAATTACTCCGATTGGCTGGAGGGTGTAGGTTAAAAAGTGTTTATTTACACTAGGAAAGACGTTGACGCTATGAAGATGCTATGGCCACGTTGCTTGGCAACGCCTGCATACGGGAGATATTAAATAGTCTGCTCGACTTGTAAAAATAAAAAAACCCTCACGATTTTAACTCTAAAACACATTAAAGTATTATTAATTGATTAAATATTTAATTATTTTGTAAGTGACCATGGTACTTCGCGGAAGCAACCGTACATTTCTGTTATACCATGGTCTGGGTGAATACTCGATTCTGATTGACTGGAGGGTGTACGTTAAAAAGTGATAATGTACACCTAGGAAAGACGTTCGGGTCAAATTGCCTGATGACAGATTATTGCGCTGGCTCAAACGCTAGATGGTAACCATGGCAACGGAGAGGGAATACTCGATTCTGATTGGCTGCAGGGTGTCCATTAATCCCTGATATATGTTATGAATAAATAACAGCATATGTATCAACAAGCTATAATATCTACACATAGCCACTAGGGAACAGAAACAAATATACAAGCTGTATTAACCGCACCTGGCCACCAGATGGCAGCACATAATACACTGGGGGCGGGCGCTCAACTCTAGCCAATCAGAGTATATTATGCGTCATAGAGGCCACGCCTGCCCAGGTACCATCAAGCGCACACAAGCGGAAGAGGTCAGAAACTCTAGAGGCCGCGTATCTGTTAGGTATCCAGCTAAGAGTCGCTCCACGCATGAACAATACAATACCCCTCCTTTTGCTTCATAGATAATAGACCTAAAGCTAAACAAATAAAGTGAGTTAAAAGCGATCCTGTGTCGGCGGCCTTCTTCCTCAAAGAACATCACAACATATATGGACACCTACTAAGTAGTTCTATTCGAATTGTCTGCTCAGCCTTCAAAACGAGAGCTGGTAAATTGTGAAAAATGCATTAAACTGTAATCAAAAAACGCGGTTACATGCTATAGACCCTATAGTATCTGTGGTATAAAGGTTGGGACAAATTTCAAATTATAAATATGTACACTTTATGTTGAAAGTATAGACCGTCGCGATTCCCATTGAAACGAATGGCGCGGTGATTAGTCGTCAAAACGACAGCTGGTAAATTGTGAAAAATGCATTAAACTGTAATCAGAAAACGCGGTTATATGCTATAGACCCTATAGTATCTGTGGTATAAAGGCTGGGACGAATTTCGAATTATAATGTACAATGCATAACGTTAGCTCTCTGGATCATAGCTGAGCGGACTAGAATACCTCCCGTTGCCAAGTCGTATCTAAGGTCCATCCTATTTACTGGAGGAGTGAACAACGTTTCCGTTGCATAAGAACCTTACGGGAGGGTAATGATTGTTCCAGGTATTAGTCAGACCCTCAGGCATTACCAGGGAAACTAAATTATGGCTTGTGAAAAACTTTATATTTTGATTGTAAACGCATGCAAATATTAATTAATGGTCTTAATTTCTTTTCTTTGGCAAGTGACCATGGTATAACTTCGCGGAAGCAACCGTCCGATGCCTACACGTCGTCCATTAATTTATGTTAATGGACACCTCGTCGGGCATCATCCCTTACTTACTCCCCAATCATATTCACAGAAATGATCGTCCCAAATAAACACTGATTTTGCCAAATGTAATGTTGTCAAATCATAGAGGACTGGGTGTTCTGCTACGGCAGCAATCAGCATTTCCAGCGACATCTTGGAACGAATGTTTGGTAGGAACTAAAGTTACGCGGGTTGTTCTCTGGGACAGATCTGACCGAGAAACGACAGCAGAACGAGACATCCCCATTGGCTATCGATGGATTTTCCACCTTTCCCTCCTAGACACGTCATAGCTCATTTACATAAAGTTGGAGGATTTTTAACTTTTTTTATCCTCTTGAGTCGCCTAGTCCACCGAGAAGCCCCTGACTGCAGCCCGCAGACGGAGCCCACATGGAGGGGCGGGCATTCAGTCCACATGGAGGGGGCCGGCACTCCGCCCACATCGAGGGGGCGGGCACTCAGTCCACATCGAGGGGGCGGGCTGCAGTCAGGGGTACTTGATTAATACTGAGTAAAAAAAAAAAAAGATCACTAGGGGGCACTATTTCAGTTTGTGAATTTGAGACAGGTCACGAACAAGGCACTGTGATTTAAACATGGAGCAACGGCGAACGGTTGTAACGTGAACTCTAAGTGGAACCTTAATAGGTCCATGAGTGGAATAGCTAAGCGAAAAAAAATAAAATAAACAAGAGAAAATGTATTTGCAAGTCGTTTAGGCTATGCTTAACTTTATAATAGGTCCATGGTACGCAGCAAGAAAGATACCCAGTCACAATACTCCCGTGCCATCTGTTTGTATAATTTAATTAACAGCGTGGGCTCCCGCTAGCTTAACATAGTATTACCGTTTACTCTTGCATTAACAAGAGCAGCGGAAATCTGCTCAATCGTCAATGTGGGCGGAGTGCCCGCCCCCTCCATGTGAACTGAGTGCCCGCCCCTCCATGTGGGCTCCGTCTGCGGGCTGCAGTCAGGGGTACTTGAGTCCACCCGCCTCTGCCTATTCCTCTTTTCCCTCTTTGTCCGCCTGGCTCCGAATACACAATGAATGACTTCCGGGATCATTTTCCTCTTTGTGCGCTTTCGGTGTGAATGCACAGTTATATGCAGATGTGGAATAAACCTGCTGTTACCACAAGCCTGACCCGCTCCGGGGGATTTATTTAGACAGGAGACATTTCACAGAGGTCACATTGGTGCAGTGACTCGTCCATGACTACGCCAGACCGGGCAGATGTCTTCTCACCATTGCATTGTATTGGAGCTGCATTTCCTTCTTCGGTGTATTTGACTGGTTAATTTAGTTAAGTGCAGGGATGACACATTTTTGTAGGCCAACCCGGAAATACAACACGGTCGCATGACTTCAACCACTAAGCTTCCAACTTGTAATTTGATTTTGTGCATGCTTACCTCTTCTACAAAAGCCTTTCCTCTTAGTGATCTGATCTAGCTAGTGGTCATGGCTGTGTCAATTGCCAGTCTCACATCCTTTTTCAAAGACGACCAGAAAAGTGTAGATAGGGGGGAGAACACTACAAGTCAGGACATGTAGGGCAGTGCAGGCTAGATGCTGTTCTACTTACCGGTGTTGTCAGGGCTAGCATGAGAGACGAGGTCTATCGAGTGTCGGTGAGTGAAGTTAGCAAGAGAGGGAGTATAATGTGTGAATTCATTTTAGTGTTTTATAATTATCATTATAGACCAGCATTCATAAAGTGTCATGACAGGTGTCATGTCATGATTATGACAGCATCATGTCAGTCTTATGCACCCGCATTCAAGTAAAGTGTTACCTAAACTTTTTTTCATATATTTTACTACTTTGTCCAGATTTGCTATATATGAATTTAAAGAGCAGCAGTGTCTTCACCCGATCTGTCCAATGTCATGCTGGTATAATGCCATAAGTAGATTTTACAAATTCAACCTTTATCACAAATAAGCTTTGTATTACTGTGAGCTGACCAGAGAGAAGTAGAATACAACCTCCCCCCAACAGCAAACACTGTAGAATTAAGATCTTCAAATGTAAAACACACCCAATCACTTAGACACACACACACACATTCCCATAAAATAAGTTTATAAAATTAAATATAAACTAACTGGCAACTATTAACATGAAACACACCACTACACAGGTCTCTACAGGTGGAGAGGGTATTCTCTCCACTGTCACGGTCTGTCTGCCACACCCCCTCCACTACTCCATTCATTGACCCTCGCAGCTGGGCTGCATCGGGTGATTAGTGGAGGCTATGAATTAGCCCTTTACTATTCACCTGGTGCCAGATTGTTCTTCGCTGTTTGTTCATGCAAGTCTCTCCAGTAATTCGTCTGTCTCCTGTCCCGGTTTCCCGATCCTGCCTGTCCCCGACTACGATCCCCGCCTCGTCCTTCTGGATCCCCGTTCGCCTGTCTCCTGTCCCGGTTTCCCGATCCTGCCTGTCCCCGACTACGATCCCCGCCTCGTCCCTCTGGATCCTCGTTCGCCTGTCTCCTGTCCCGGTTTCCCGATCCTGCCTGTCCCCGACTACGATCCCCGCCTCGTCCTTCTGGATCCCCGTTCGCCTGTCTCCTGTCCCGGTTTCCCGATCCTGCCTGTCCCCGACTACGATCCCCGCCTCGTCCTTCTGGATCCCCGTTCGCCTGTCTCCTGTCCCGGTTTCCCGATCCTGCCTGTCCCCTACTACGATCCCCGCCTCGTCCCTCTGGATCCTCGTTCGCCTGTCTCCTGTCCCGGTTTCCCGATCCTGCCTGTCCCCGACTACGATCCCCGCCTCGTCCTTCTGGATCCCCGTTCGCCTGTCTCCTGTCCCGGTTTCCCGATCCTGCCTGTCCCCGACTACGATCCCCGCCTCGTCCTTCTGGATCCCCGTTCGCCTGTCTCCTGTCCCGGTTTCCCGATCCTGACTGTCCCCGACTACGATCCCCGCCTCGTCCTTCTGGATCCCCGTTCGCCTGTCTCCTGTCCCGGTTTCCCGATCCTGCCTGTCCCCGACTACGATCCCCGCCTCGTCCCTCTGGATCCTCGTTCGCCTGTCTCCTGTCCCGGTTTCCCGATCCTGCCTGTCCCCGACTACGATCCCCGCCTCGTCCCTCTGGATCCTCGTTCGCCTGTCTCCTGTCCCGGTTTCCCGATCCTGCCTGTCCCCGACTACGATCCCCGCCTCGTCCTTCTGGATCCCCGTTCGCCTGTCTCCTGTCCCAGTTTCCCGATCCTGCCTGTCCCCGACTACGATCCCCGCCTCGTCCTTCTGGATCCCCGTTCGCCTGTCTCCTGTCCCGGTTTCCCGATCCTGCCTGTCCCCGACTACGATCCCCGCCTTGTCCCTCTGGATCCTCGTTCGCCTGTCTCCTGTCCCGGTTTCCCGATCCTGCCTGTCCCCGACTACGATCCCCGCCTCGTCCTTCTGGATCCCCGCTCGCCTGTCTCCTGTCCCGGTTTCCCGATCCTGCCTGTCCCCGACTACGATCCCCGCCTCGTCCTTCTGGATCTCCGTTCGCCTGTCTCCTGTCCCGGTTTCCCGATCCTGCCTGTCCCCGACTACGATCCCTGCCTCGTCCTTCTGGATCCCCGTTCGCCTGTCTCCTGTCCCGGTTTCCCGATCCCGCCTGTCCCCGACTACGATCCCCGCCTCGTCCTTCTGGATCCCCGTTCGCCTGTCTCCTGTCCCGGTTTCCCGATCCTGCCTGTCCCCGACTACGATCCCCGCCTCGTCCTTCTGGATCCCCGTTCGCATGTCTCCTGTCCCGGTTTCCCGATCCTGCCTGTCCCCGACTACGATCCCTGCCTCGTCCCTCTGGATCCCCGTTTGCCTGTCTCCTGTCCCGGTTTCCCGATCCTGCCTGTCCCCGACTACGATCCCCGCCTCGTCCCTCTGGATCCTCGTTCGCCTGTCTCCTGTCCCGGTTTCCCGATCCTGCCTGTCCCCGACTACGATCTCCGCCTCGTCCTTCTGGATCTCCGTTCACCTGGACCCCGTCCTGGATTCCCAATCCCACCTATTCCTCGTGAACACCATTATCCAAGAAATAATAAAGACTTTTTATTTCTATAACCTGTCTGGTTTTGTGCTGCAATTGGGTCCTACCCCGACCCGTTACAGTACAATCTGGCCAATCATGGATCCAGCGCACTCAACTCCCCCCCAGAACCGGCTGGAGAACATTGAGCAGGTTCTCCAGCACCAAGATGCCAGATTCACCGGCCTACAGGATGAGGTGAGACAGGCGTTGGCCAACCAGAACCACGCCCTGGCTGCGCTCACGGCCCAGCTGGGAAACCTAACCGCAGCTCTCACCCAAGCCGTCCCGATGGCGCCCTCTCCGGCCATGACACCCCCAGCTCCCGCTTCCCCACCTCCCATGCAACTACAAGAGCCCCGGGTGGGAATCCAGGAGCAATATGCGGGAGACCCGGAGTGTTGCAGCCCGTACATCACTAACTGCTCCATTTTGTTTGCGCTACAGCCCCACACCTTCGCTATGGAGGAAGCCAGGGTGGCTTACTCCATCACTCACCTGACGGGCAGAGCCCGTCTCTGGGGAACGGCAGAATGATAACGCCGCACCACAGCCTGTTCGTCCTTTCAGGACTTCGCCTTAGAGCTCCAGAAAGTGTTCGCCGTGCCCTCGCGGGGACCCGACCTTCATGGTAGTCTTATTGGGCTGAGGCAGGGGGGATGAACCGTCGCAGACTACTCCATCGATTTCCGCACCAGGGTCCACCGAAGTGAGTGGAATGCGGCGGCGCAGTGCGACGCCTTCCTGGTGGGCCTGGAGGATTATGTAAAGGACAGGTTGGTCTCCTACGAACTCCCTAGGTCGCTGGATGAGCTAATCGAGCTATCCACAGGTATCCACAGGGTGGATGGCCGCAACCAAGCGCGACGTAGGGAGAAACGTCAGGGGCCACTCAAATGGCGCTCCCCGGTCTCCATACCCACACCCCTGAAGCAGGAAGTCGAGTCCATGCAGGTGGGTTGCACCAGCCTCACGCCAGAGGAACAGTCACGTCGACGTCAGGGCAACCTTTGCCTGTACTGCGGCCAGGCTGGACATTTTGTTTCACGTTGCCCGGTAAAAGGTCAGACTCACCAATAGAAGGGGAACTATTGGTGAGTCATACCTCTAACCTCTCCCCCGACTCACGTCCTTTGTGCCAGGCCCGCCTGCTCCTGTCCAAGGGATCTCACACCCTGGCTGTTTTCATAGACTCCGGCTCCGATATCAACATCATCGACGAGGAGCTGGCTCGTCAACTAAACATCCAGTGGGTTCCCCTTCCGCACCCATCCCCGGCCTGCGCCCTCGATGGCCACCTCGTGGGGACAGTCACCCACCAGACGACACTCCTCCGTCTACTCCTGTCTGGTAACCATCATGAAACCATCCAGTTTCATATCCTGAAGTCCCCTCGGCTACCATTTATATCCTCTGATTCTTCGGTACATGCTGCACAGTTGCCTTCCCCTGGGCACTCTGCTTAATGTGTGGTGTCCCAGGATGCACCCTCCCAGCACTCAGCAGAAGAAGCTCAACATGTCCCCTCCCCTGAACATACAGCTGACACACAGCCAGGTGCACTCACACAGGACCATGTAGTTTGCACACAGCCGCCTCCACTTTGCACTAGGGCAGGTAGACCTGTTAAACCTCCAGTTCGACTCATTTGTGAAATGAATGAACAGATTGTGGATGACTCAGTGTTCCTCCTCTCTTTTGTGAGGAACACATTTTCTGGATAGATTGCGGAATGTTTTGAAAGTTTTGCACTGGTACTTACCTGAGGTATCTTAGTTATCTCTGTTATAGAGCATTGTTTACAATATGAGAGGTGTACACGGCATCTTTTGTGTCTATGTTGGTAAGGGGATTGGCCAATCCCTTGCTGACTTAATTCCAAGTGGGAACTTTCTAACTGATTTAAACTGGGTTATGCTTTTATTACCACACAACCGGAGTTTTGTGATTTGTATTTTTGTGTTTTTCTCATTTATTGTGCCCCAATTTAGCAGGATTTAAGGGGGGTGTATGTAACATAGTTGAAAAAGTTCAGGTTAAATCCCACTACATGGGACAACTACGCTACCTGCTGTTGTAAATGTAGTTGAGCTGACTTTATTTGGTTGGATATTATTTTTTAGATCAAATTCGCCATGTTTTTATTAAGTTAACTATTTGTTTTTTATGTGTTTTATTGCCAGTAAAAAATCTCTACAGCATGGCTAGCTAACATTAACGTGATGCCGTCTTTCCAGACAGAGCATGTACTACTTGTCCACAAGAGATGACCATTCTACTGCATTGTCCTTTGTCTTAAATGCAGGTATGTTACAGAATGTCATTCTATAGTGTGGTAATATTTTAAACATGCAGATGGAGGATTTTCTATGGTTTACTTGCCTGCTGTGTCTTGGAATGTAACTACATAATTGTTTTAAAATTAAAAATGCTATAAAAAAAAGACAGTCCAGAGTGAGAAATCTGTATGAATATATTTTTGTTTATATTTTCTGTATTTTCTCCTTGTAAATTTAAGAAAGAGACAGTTTCTGTTCTGTTTTATTTATTTTATTTATATGGATTTAAAACCACTATAAGATCACTGTCAATTAATTGTAGCCTACAGAGTATAGATTTTCAAAAGTGAAACATGGGTAATCCTAAAAGCAATGGAGGATTTGCCACTAGATGGAGCATGCGCTGTTTGTCCACAAGAGATGACCATTCTACTGTATTGTCCTTTGTCTTATATGCAGATGTGGAATAAACCTGCTGTTACCACAAGCCTGACCTGCTTTAATTGTAATCCTGACCAAGATGTGAACTCTGGTCACTTCCATTGTATGAATCCTACGGGTTTCTGGAGGAATTGACTTCCTGTGACACGTCGAGTAGTTAGCAGCTCAGTTATCTGTAACAAGCATGGATGCATAGCTATGTGCATAATAAGGTAGTAATCTGTTAAGTCCGCTGTGGAAAGTGGAACATGACATCTGCCGAGTGGAGCCTCAGCAGAGGGCAGGACCCCTCTAACCTAGCATGCTAGACAAAAGCTGAGCAGAGACATTTCAAAAGAGAGACTACCCACGTCTTTCTAACTTCCTGTAATTTGTCACGTGAGTTACACAAGGTGTGGCATAGACAGAGCTATAGATAGCTCTGGGCATAGAGTGGTGCAGGGATGACGTATTTTTGGAGGCCAACCCGGAAGTTAGCATCGCCCTGGGTTCCCTTGACAAAAAGCCAATGGGTTTTTCCATCAGATTTGGGATTATTGCAGAAAATAAGTAGCCTAGAAATCTAGACGCCCCCTAGCGGCAGCAAATTTATTTGGCAGCCAGGTGGGTCTAGCACTGCTCCGTTGGCTTTTTGGTGCTGGAAACACAAAATCGGTCAGACCAATCACAGCGTGAGGGGTGGAGTTGGAAGCCGGGCTACCTAATGATGACAGAGTTGTGACGGTTCCGTGTTAGAGGGAAACAATGGCTGCTGCTGCTGGCGAACGGTTGTCTTTCGACTCGGCTTTGGCCGCGACTCTTCAAGACTTGAAGTTAACATTTTATTTCACTATTCTTCCACAATCCACCATACGGAACACTTCCCCATGGACTAATTTCCGTCGCTCTGACTACGTCACCTTCTTCGTTGCTCTGATTGGTTGTAAGCACTATCCTATTGCGTGCAGAGGGAACTTGAAAGACAACCGTTTATCCCGCCCACACTGCCAATGGAGCAGTGCCAGACCCTACATCTTTCTGATGTGGGTCTGGCTTGCCAGGCTAGAAAATAAGCTCTGTGGCGAACACAATTCTATGATACTAACACATTTTGTTAAGCAAGATAATCTTCACCAATGAACACTACTTTTATGGTTTTTGAAGCGTAAATGCAATCGCCAGAAGTTTTTTAAGACACATAAAAGCTTCAAAATTCACAAATGGGGTATTTACTGACGTATTTTATGTCGTAGACCAAAATGTGGCCATCTCTTAAGCTTGTATTAACCACAGACCTTATTTCAGTCGTCGAACCAAAAACCCATTCACTTTGAGACGAGAGAACCGGAAGTGCCAACATGCTAACGGATTTCCGGGTTTTAGGACTCATTCCTGCACCACTCTATAGAGCGTAACAGTGACCGCCCCTTTTTAACAGCTCCGGTGCCGGAAGTAAATTTCCCATGCATTTATCTCGTCCACTTTTCGTATAATCCTTATAAAAAGAGTATTAAGACTTGAACCAAGCTAATCGTTCGTTGTGGTAGTCGTGACCATATTATGTTTGATTCGGGCATAAAAAGAATTTGGAAAACGGAAGAAAAGCCAAAGGTACAAGACTGTGTACATTATTTTGTTGACCGAGTGAGGAACTACTCATCCCGAATCAAACATAATATGGTCACGACTACCACAACGAACGATTAGCTTGGTTCAAGTCTTAATACTCTTTTTATAAGGATTATACGAAAAGTGGACGAGATAAATGCATGGGAAATTTACTTCCGGCACCGGAGCTGTTAAAAAGGGGGCGGTCACTGTTACGCTCTATGGCGCCGCTTTGGATGCGTTATCTTTGCTCATCTACTATCTTTGGCTCCAGCCCACAGTAGCGGACAGCAACAGTTGGGACTTGGCGTCACCAGTGGCAGCCGGGGTGTCCGCAGCTCGTTCTCTATGGTAGGTGCTGCTTTATTCCTCACTGTGGACGAGACATAGCAGCCCAAGTCTGGCTTGGCGCCTACATATAAGTTTTTAGCTTCTCCTATTGTCATATATATTTGCATAACGTCTAAAAAAAGGGCGCTTTCGGTTCAACTCACTTGTACTGAAATACAATTCAGTCTAAATAGCTATTTATGATAGCGTGGTGTGATTACCAAGCGTCTAAAGTAAGCTTGCTAATGAGCTAACATGCTAACTACAAAACGCTATCACTTGGTTACCTGACAACCGAACATTAAAGACACAGTGTTGGTTATATATTAATATATAAACATAGGTTATACAACCTATATATTGGGTTTTTCTACCTGTACGTGTCATCTTATATTGTCGGTGTGCTGCTTGTAGGGTTGGTGACTTTAAAGTTGTTATGATTTAGATAGAGAAGGATCCCAGTTATATGACTAGGTGTATGGCCATCTTCTAGTCGCATATATAGTGCTATATGAAGTAGCACAAAGACTGCAGTAGCATTAATGGCACATTCCTTCCATCGACATTGAATGACAATATCATTGAATGACAATATCGATGTCTCAATCTTTATCCACACGAAAACCACAATAACAAATGCGTCATGTGATCGTAGCCAGACCGAGCTAACGAGTTGAGTCGAATGAACGTGAATGTGTATGTGTACTGTGTGTTGTTCCCAGTGAGTTGGAGATGGACGATGAGCTTGAGAAGTTCATCAGGGAACACAAGGCTAGAGTGGCAGAGGACAAGGCCAGTTTGGAACAAGACCCTCCTTACATGGAAATGAGGGTAGGATATGAGTTTGGGTTGATATGTACTGTGGAAGCAGAGCTGGGCGATATGGCCAGTCTTCTATCCCTGTATGGGTCATTTAATACCTCGATAACCATATATATCACGGTATAACATAGAAATAGTCTGTATAAAATAACCACATGGTAAAGCCTATTTTTGTATACTCCTGTGTGAATTAAATACTTGACAAATAAAGAATATCATATCATGATATTGATATGTTGCCCAGCACAATGTTGAAGTCTTATTTTTAAATATCCCTTTGCCTTGTAAAGTGCCAATCCTCCTTCTTATGGCAACAGCTATATTTCTTTCAATAACTCACCGGTGCCGCTAAACGCAATCCTTGAAGACAAGAGTACTTCTAGATGCATATTTTGTACCAGCCAGTGCATGGGGTTCTGTGTCTGGTGTGTTTGGGTGACATCCCAGGATGAGGGTGTTCCTCTGAGCCATCTCTGTGTTGGGTTTACAGACTAATGTTCGCAGGGCCTATGATTCTGCCATTAAGGAAAACATCCCACCCTCATGTAGAGCTACAGTCCCGGGAAAAGGTACAGTTTCATGATGGCTGTAGTTATAATTGACTCATGTCAACAATATGACTATTTTGCTGGGATCCATGGCTAGATCTATATGAAATGTAATGTGTTTGTGGATGTCTGGCTATTGTGTTTGGTCAGAGGAGGTCTTCTGCGTGGGTCTACCTCTCGGAGTGGACTATGCCAAGAAGAAACACAGGCTCCAGCAGGAGCTGCGCATGGACTACAGGCGCCACATGGCCGAGGTGTCTGCCATATTATTTACATACCGCTGGTGTAGTCCTGTCACTGTTGCTCGAATCCAACTCGAGTTTCCCGTGCTAAGTCCCAGTCAGTAGGGTCTTAGTCGTATGTTCAAACAAACCTTTTTAAACCAAATCTCATCATCAAATCATTCAAGTTCAGTCACCAAATTGTCCCAGCCAAGGTAATGATGACTCTAGTCCAAATGTAACCATGTCCTGGACTCAAGTATATGACAATATATGGAGTGGTGTATACATACCTCTGTCTTGACTCGCCCTAACATTGATATTGGCAGAAAAGACCCACTCTCTAATTACAAACACCAGCTGCCACTGGTGTCCACCTTAAACTTCTCATCTTTTACATTTTTGAACACAAAAGTGCAATTCAATATGCTTAACAAGAAGCTTGTCTTTTGTATGGCAGAAAAACCGCCTTGACACCAGACAGCTCAGAGCATCTGAAGGCAGGTCTGCCAAGGTAAATGTCTTTACTTTCATCTTTTTTTTCTTTGCTCCATGTATTTATCTATTGGGTATAGCTGTTAAGTAACCACCTCAAATCAAATACCCTCCAATACTACCCATTGCATGGAACACCACTACGTCTCTTCTAAGAAATGTATATAGTGTGCGTGCGTGTGTGTGTATGCGCGTGTTCCACCACATCTAGACTTGATCTATGATCTCCAACACTGAAACCACAGTTGGCCCCCTTTTTGTCCCTTTTCTGCACCAGGACCATGTGGTGCCACACCCCCCTTCCCCTCCCCAGGGCCCAGCAGGGGCCGCCTCCAGCAGGGACGCTGCCACCCTGACAGAGGTGAGGAAGACCAAGCGGGGGGCGAACCGACTGCTCCGTCGCCGGACCTCCCACCGAGAGGCGAGCGACGAGGAACCGTTGGACCGAGAGTCTGGGGATGATGATGGCGGTGGTGGTGGTGGTGGAGGAGAGGAGAGGGTGGAGCCTGTGGAGGGCAGGCGCCAGCAGAGACACATGGGGGTCCAGGCTGCCTTTGGGAGCAGCAGTTCGTACAGGGCTAACGGGTAGGTTTCCTGTGAGTGAGCAGCTGCTGAGTGTGAAGGGCTCTGGGCGTTTTGTGTGCATCAAGCAGCGCTGAATATTTTCACACTTAAGAGAAATGAGACACCATTGACTAGATCCTGACCTTCTTCAGTCTGTTGGCGCAGAGTGGTGAAGTTTGAAGTTTACATTTTGGCCAATGTGTGTTTTTCTCGACTGCTCTTTAGAGCAACAACAACAGTGATGCGTTGGGCGAGTAATGCATAATATAGCCTATCTATCATCACTGATCTCTCCTCTCCGTATAGGATACTACCATGACAATGGATCAATCAACATTGGAAAGTGACAATAATGAAAGTAACGCATGAGTAGATGGTTCCGCAATCCGCACCAGCGTAATTAGTTTCATATTTGAAATTAATTTTACGCGATACATTTCACATTTAGTGCCAAACGAAATCAAATTCATTTTGAATAAAAAAAACAAACTTGACCCCCGGTACTGTTCTGGGTTCAACAAATGCATAATATTTTAAACATAAAGAAGAACAGAAGGCTTTAATGTTTTGTACAGCAGGTCTGCATTCCTATGTGGTGTAGAAGAAAATCAAAAAAGTGTAACTGAGCACTTGAAATAAAACGCACACTCACACTCTCCTCTTCCTCATCACCAACTCTCCTATCTTAAACTACAAATGTGCGTCTTCCATCAGATTTGGAAGGGCCTTCCATCCTCCTTTAAATATATGCATGGTTTGCTTGGGTTTGGTATATAAGTAAATGCATGCCATATTCAAAGATGTGCAAGTTTTAACTTGACCCTGTATTCTTTATGTGCTCATTTCTTTGGGTCCATTCAGGGAGAAAAGGGAAAACCCAGCAGGGGGCGCCAGAGCAGACAGGAGACACAGGCTACTGACCAATAGAGACCAGACTGAGTTTGCAACTGGACTTTTAATTGGTAAGAAGATATATTCTTCCACCATTAGCAAATACTGCTGTGATCCTTTTATACTATACTGTTTTTTGTGTACTACGCCATTTTTGCACCTGAGAAATGCATGTCACAATGACGTGTAGGTTTATGCTTTTACTTGGGGGACGAACCAGTCATTTCCCAGTGCTTTTTCATCTAGTACTAAAACTGAACTAGTAGCTAGCTACACGCCTATGCTGTCATTGTGGCATTTCTGTAGGAATTAAATGGTCTGTAATTCAGTCAAATTTGCAGAGACCTCCTTTACTTGGATTACTTGGTTTGTTGGTTCTATCTCATAACCAGTCTCTCCTTCTCCTCCTCCTCCTCCTCCTCCTCCTCCTCCTCCTCCTCCTCCTCCTCCTCCTCCTCCTCTCTAGGTGCAGCGGATGCGGAGGGGGCACTCAGAAAGAGGCAGGAGCGCTATAGACATGAGCTCGAGGAGCAGATAGCGGAGCAGCAGAGAAGGAGGAGGAGGTGGGGGATGGACCTGTAGTGTCATTGTCACTATGGAGGATACACATCACCTTGAGTGCTGTTTTTGGTTGATCTCAAGTTTAGATACAAGTTTAAACCCTGCCCTTCAGCCCATATGAGATTCATTGGATTCTGGAGTACATCTCTCTGTATGCTCTTGTGGTGTACTGGTAACTGGTGTTTTGTTGCTCAAGTTGTCGTTTTGACTTTACGTTGCATTACAGTTACAGATGGGTTTGTTTTGGTATTATCTAAGAGATGGTTAAATTTAGGGCTTATCTTAGAGATGGTAACGTTTAGGTATGTTTAGTTCAAAATGTTTAAAAGCGTTGGTAGTCTTTTTGTGCTCTCTCCTATGAGGGGTAGAAGTCAATACAAATAAGTGAATCAGACAATTTGACACAGTTAACCTCATGTTGCTTCTGAGAACGTTTAGTTTAAAATGTACTTTCATTTTGCACTAAAACCTTTTTAATGCTAAGGACTAAATAAATGTACTTTCTTGATTTGATTTAAAAACGGTACTCATCAATTTCCAGACAGTACCATCTAGAACAGTACCTTATATGTTGTGTCCTTGTTGCAGGGAGAAGGAGCTGGAGCTGAGAGTGGCTGCAACAGGAGGGATGGACCCAGAGAAGCAGGTCAGTCAGGCTAGGCTAGCACGAAACTAACTAGCAGGGATGGGGTTTCAAGATGTGATTGGAGATAGCAGGACTACTTGCTTTCAAAGTGGATAATCCCCTCACAGTGCTTTTGTTGGTTAGAAATGTTGTGTGTACTCCCTCGGCAGATTGGGAACAATAACAGATTATAGAGGCATTTGGGAACATCAGGGGAATTATTGTGTTGAATATGTGCATATGAAATGAGCTAACAAAGTTCTTTGCATTTCTGTCTGCCTTAGTTTACAGCAACATTTTTGGTATTTGAATGTAATTGTCAAATTGAATGTATGCGACATTGGCAACGCAAATAAAACATTCCACTGAAAGAAGAACTGAACCCAAACAGCACTTGTAGATTGGTTTGAATTAGAGGACTCCCTCTCTTAGTTAAACACAGGCTATTGCATGCATGACCTGTTATTGGCTGATCTGATCACCTGGTCACCTGCTGATTAAGTGTTGATGCCTCTGCCAATTGAAAATGTACAGACCCTTTTACAGTTTACAAGCAATGGTGACTTATGTAGGGTGCGTTTGCATTGCTGCAACAACAGTGTGGCAGAGTGCAATGGTTTGTCAATGTGTGCAAGGGCAACAACCACCAAAGATCGGGAATCCTACCAAAACAGATTGACTTCAAAAAATGGTTATTGAGTAGGTAGAAGGCATGAGCAACTGGCCCAATATTCAGTGGACAGATGCACATGCTGGAGACACCTAGCATGTACACCAGATAGACATTAAGAGCATGCAAGTCACTAGCTCTACCATGTCTTGTTAACAGTCAAGTTTTTGTACCGGCGACATCTCTGAATTTAAAAGCATGGTTTTCCTTAGGCAAGGCAAGGCAAGGCAGCTTTATTTATATAGCGCATTTCATACACAATGGCAACTCAATGCACTTTACATAAAACAAGAATTGAAATACAATTTCAAAAAATAAAATAAAATAAATAAATAAAAACAACTACAGAAGAATAGAAAGAAATAAAATACTATAAGAGCAGCATAAAATCATGATTTAAAAGGACATAGTGCAATTAAAATTTACAATTTAAAGTGCTTTGAACAAGCTCAATCATAAGCACAGGAGAAGAGAAGTGTTTTTAACCTGGATTTAAAAATGTTCACAGTTGGGGCTGATTTCAGTTCAGCTGGTAGTTTGTTCCAGTTTTGTGCAGCATAACAGCTAAAAGCTGCTTCACCATGTTTAGTTTGAACTCTGGGCTTCACTATCTGACCTGAGTCAGTAGATCTCAGAGCCCTACTGGGTTTGTATTCTACTAAGATGTCACTCATGTATTCTGGACCTAAACCATTCAGTGATTTGTAGACCAGTAGCAGAACTTTAAAGTCTATTCTATAGCTGACTGGGAGCCAGTGTAAAGACTTTAGAACTGGAGTAATGTGCTCTGATCTCTTTGTTCTGGTTAAAACTCGAGCTGCAGCATTCTGAATGAGCTGCAGCTGTTTAATGCTTTTTTGTGGGAGTCCAGTCAGAAGACCGTTACAGTAGTTGAGTCTACTGGAGATGAAAGCATGAATCAACTTCTCCTGGTCTGTTTGAGACATAAAACCCTTCACTCTGGATATGTTCTTAAGCTGATAGAAGGCTGTTTTGGTGATGGATTTGATATGACTGCTGAAGGTCAAATCTGAGTCCATCAGCACGCCAAGGTTTCTGACTTGGTCCCTAGTTTTTAGAGAGAGTGACTTGAGATGTTTACTGACGGCAAACCTCTTCTCTTTATTGCCAAAAACAATTACCTCAGTTTTGTCCTGATTTAATTGAAGGAAATGTTGGTTCATCCAATTTGTTACTTGCTCTAAACAGTGACACAATGACTGTATTGGACTGTAGTCATCTGAGGACAGTGCTATGTATATCTGCGTGTCATCTGCATAACTGTGATAGTCTACATTAGAGTTCTGCAGAACTTGACCCAAAGGCAGCATATATAGACTGAACAGAAGGGGTCCAAGAACTGACCCCTGAGGAACTCCACTTGTCATAGCCATTCGATTGGATTCATAACTTCCAATGGTCACAAAATAACTCCGCTCTTCCAAGTAGGACCTTAGATGGTCATCTATCTTACCAGTGTATAATAAAATCTCATGACCGATTATAAAGGGTTTATTTTCATGTTTTAATGAAGTGAGGAAGCGGCTGATCTTCTGAGAGCAGCTCTTCTCTACGGCTCAGCACAGCCACCGTCATTTGAGAGAAAGATGTGGATGTCATTTGTTTTTTGGGGAACACTTAATAATTGGAAAATAGATTTTATTATACCCTGGTACTATAGAATATTGTCTAAGGAAAACAACCATGCTTTCAAATTCATGATTTGTCACTGGACTCTTGACGGCAAAGGTAAAATGGTACCAAGACTTTTAACGGGACATGGTAGAACTCAGCCGGTTCAATCAGAGCTAAAAAGTGACTTGATGCTTACGACAACACTGTCTATGGTCATGTACAGAACATTAAATACCATGTCATGAACTCAGTTTTCTGTCTTGAAATCCTCCCCAGCCAAAGATGATTGTGGACAAGAGGCTATGAGGTTATTGTGGGATCATATCAATGTCTAATATGCCTGAAGCCATAGATGCCGCCGGTCCTGACGTAGTTCTGTAGAAGGAAATGTCAGCTGGTAGCGGTAGGATGTCGATACTTAGAACCAAAGGCATAACAACCAGTAGACTGGTGATGTAGACTGTAAAAGGGTCTATTAAAGGGGTGTTTACAGGGGAGCTGGCAGCCCTGCCCCAGAATAACACAAAAACCTGAAAGCATTTTTGAATGGTGGGGTCAGGCAGTTGGGCTCTCCTTTTTTAAAGCTGTGTTCATCCGTTCATCCTGTTTGCAAACCCAGCCGGACCACATCCAATACATTGGCCTGAACCGGAGAAGGGAGGGGCCGGCGACGGAACCACACACCGGTCGGCCCAGCAGAGAGTATCCTCCCCCAGAGCCCGTCCATGTGGCCTTCCAGTCCCCACTACTGGAGTACAGCGCTGCCCTGGGAGATGGCCTGCTGTCCCCCTACAGCCAGCATGGCCCACCTCCGCTACACAGGGTCCTGGACATGCCCAGGTACCATACATACGCACACACACACACACATACTATCATGTCCAGGAAATGTAAAACAAAAGCATTGTTTTTTTTAAACCTAACCCTTATAGCTGCTGCTCTACCTAACTTTTGCTAGTTGCCCAAGAGCTAGCTTCAATTAATAAAAATCTGTTCAGCCTTCCATGTATTGGAATGTATACAACAAACAAACTCCACCTCCTCCTTGACGTCACCGAGTGCCTGATTGGTCACAGCCTCAGAGCTTGCCTGATTGGTCGCTACAGGGAGCGGCAAAACAACTTGATCTCCTATTTAGCCACCGACAGAGGCAGGGACAGACACCAGCCCGAGATATTCTCACAAACCACTTTACTCACTCATACCTGTATGTATGGGGACAATTTTGATTTGATTTTGATTTTTTGACCCTAAAAAAGTTACCTAGAGCAGCTTTAATATGGAATTTTGATATGAAAACCTTTCTGTCCAGGATCCCAGCATACCTGCCACACCCACCGTCGGCGATCCCTGAAAGTGTGTACCGGAGCCCGTGTCATGAAGCATGTCACTACTACAGCACCAGAACCACCCTGGACCCACGCCACCACCTGCCCTACAGTAAGCACTCCCCCATGTCTGCACTGTATATCCCTGCACAACCTCCTATCTATTGTACTGGTTCCAAAGTGGAATGCAGAATTCAGGGGTACAAACTTGTCATTTCAAATAGGTCAGCGGTTTTCAATAGGTGAGGCGCGCCTCCCCTGGGGGGCGCCAAAGAGCCACAGGGGAGGCGCGACGACACGCGAAGAAAAAATAACGGTCCACATCTGTACACATCTGTATGCAGCTCTGATATCGGCAATTGTGCGTGCGTGTATTACTTTTAAAATGCATCGTTTCCTTGTCCCAAGTCAACAGAAGTCAGCATTAAGGGAGGAGACAGGACCCAGCAAAAAACGTAGGAAATATGATCCTGATTACTTAAAGTTAGGTTTCACCTGGTCAGGGTCTGAGGCTGCACCTCTGCCGCAGTGTGTGGTCTGCAAAGACGTGCTAGCAAATGACAGCATGAGACCATGCAAACTTCGGCGTCACATTGAAACTAAGCACACATATTCAGTGAACAAGCCAGTTGAGTCACAAAAAAGCATTATACAGTCATTTGGCACTATTAACATGAAGGCGACAGAAGCATCTTATCGTGTTGCGCTACGTATAGCAAAGGCAGGCAAACCCCATAACATTGGCGAAACATTGCTACTCCCTGCAGCTAGAGATATGTTCAGTGATGCTGGGAGAAGCAGCTGCTGCTAAACTAGACGCGATCCCTATCTCTGACAATACCATCCAGTGACGAATATCAGACATGGCTTGTGATGTCAAAGAGCAGGTCCTGGACGGTGTTCGTGAAAGCCCCTTTCACGCCATTCAGCTGGATGAGTCCACTGACGTCGCACACTGCTCAATTGATGGTGTACATTCGGTTTATAAAAGAGCTCAGTGTGCAGGAAGATTTTTTGTTTTGCGTTCCTCTACCCGCCCGTACAACAGCTGACGAACTTTTCAAAAGGCCTTGAATAACTTTTATCAGGCTAATTGCCTTGACTGTTGTGGGATATGCACTGATGGGGCAAGAGTAATGACTGGCCGTCACAGCGGTCTTGTAAAACAGGTGCAGGCAGTTGCCCCTGCGGCTGTCTGGAAGCACTGCATTATCCATCGCCAGGCTTTAGCAACAAAAAAGATGCCCAAAGAGTTGCGTGCCGTTCTTGATGAGGCTGTCAAGATTGTGAACTTAATTAAATCGCGGGCCTTAAACGCCTGTCTGTTCTCAATCCTCTGCAATGAGATGGGCGCTCACTTCCATCAGCTGCTCCTGCACTCCGAGGTCAGGTGGCTCTCTCGGGGCAAAGTCCTCACCAGGCTGTGCGATTTGCGCGAAGAAGTCCTCCTCTTCCTCACCGAGATTAACTCTCCACTGGCAAAACATCTGGCATGAACTGGCTTGCTATGTTGGCCTATCTCTCCGACATCTTCGATAGGATCAACTCCCTCAACCTCTCTCCAGGGCAAAGAGTGCCATGTCTTTTCGGTACACGACCAAGTGTCTGGGTTTAGAAAAAAGCTGGACTTGTGCTCGTGTTGAACGAGGTTCGGTGGAAATGTTTCCAACCCTGGAGGATGTTGTGGAGAAGACAGGTCTGCCTCTTAACTCTGTCCAACCGGTCATCACTGCGCATTTGAATGGGTTGCGTGACCAGTTTGGCGAGTATTTTGGAGAGGACGCAATGGGAAATCAGTGGGTGAGAAATCCGTTCTCTTTCCCCGCCACACCCCGTGATGGACTGAGCCTGCAGGAGGAGGAGGCCCTGGTCGAGCTCAGCTCGAATATGGACTTGAAGCAGAGACTGGGAGAAATGCCAATCACCCGTTTCTGGTTGTCTGTGGAGAGCGAGTTCCCCCAGATCTCCACTAAGGCTATGCAAGTCCTAATCCCCTTCACCTCCACCTACTTGTGAGTGTGGGTTTTCCGCACTGACCCTGATTTAAAAATAAATACAGATCAAGGCTGCAGGTGGAGGACGACTTGCGTTTATTTCTCTCTGCAGTGCAGCCCCGCATTGAACACCTCTGCGCATCAAAAGCGAGACCTCATTGTTCCCACTGATATGAACGATTAAATTGAAAGTCAAACTTGTTTGTTGTTTAAATCTGAGGTTTTATGTGGCTGAAATCGTAAAAAAACGTTATGAAAATATGTGAATCTGTTCGATCTGATAACATGCCGTTGTCGTTCGTTGATCAGAGAGCTGTCCATTGTGCTGATTTTTTTCGAGACGTATGCATCTCCTTGTGCGCTTTTAAGGCCCAGACACACCGCGCCGATTTCAGCCATCGGGTGTCGTCGGTTGTAGCTTTGGCGCTGATTACTGTTGAGCATGTTTTGTTGACTTGTGGATAGGCCTACTGATGTTCAGTGATTTTAAAAGTAGCCTCAATTAGGCCTGCATGAAGAAATGATTTGCTTTTGCAAAGACTTGTTTATGAATGCACTTTTTAAAAAGTTGTGGAAATAAAATGTCTTCAAATACATTATTAAAAAATATTTACATTTGATCAGTTATTGAAAGTCATCATTGCCTGGAACACACAAAAGCATTTACTGCAGTGGGTTAGGTCAGGGGGTTGGGGGGGGCTCGGCTGTCCTTACCTACTTTAAGGGGAGGCTCACATTCACCCAATTTGAAAACCCCTGAAATAGGTCATTCACATGGATCGTGTAGATTGGCAGTAAAACATTTTGGGGTGGGGGTTTGGGTCTCAAAGTCTGCGGGTAAAGTTATCTGTGGGTAGGCGTGTTTACCGTAGTGTTAATCTGTTACTCTGCTTGGGCAGTTTGATTCGCAAATTCAATCCCTGAATCCCAATCCGATAAAAGTGAGTTGCTAGGCAGAGATTCCACATGAATATCTAATCCTGATTGGCTGATAAAACAACAACTGCCAGCTCAACTCGCCTGCAAGAGCGATCACATTTAGGAGTGCTGCCGATTGTTGCAATTTATAGACTCAAGTCAATAACTTAAGGAACTTATTTGATTCATGTTTGATGCTGTAATGATAATGTGTACTGTTAAGTATACATAGTTTCTTTCTTGAAGCGTTAGCAGTTAGCACGCTAACTTGATCTCGTTCGTCGTATTTTAGAATCCTGTTCCACTTGTTTTCTGACTAAACTAAATGTAATGTCTAGAAATTTGCTCCGTGTTTTCCGCCTCCATTGGTTGGCACACAACAACGCAACAACTACCAAGAGTTTTCCAAAAAGCGAAATATCTATAAACGTTTGTTTCCTGGTTTAAGATGAGAATTTTTTTGTTGTATTGCATTTAGGATTTATTAGTAACCTTGTACCTCATTGGAGAAGAACGTCATCCCCGTGCCTCTCCTCCACATGGACGTGAAAACAAACACACGGCAGAACATGGCCTCTCTCCAGCCCCAGTAGGGGGAGCGCAGACATTCACTCACCGGTCGGACTTAAATCTTCCGCTATATTTTGGATTCCTTAAGAAAGAGGGGATCTTGGACAGAACACATGCAATATGTAAACGCTGTTTAGTCAAACTAAAATACACCGGTAACAACCAACCGCCAATCGCCTGAAAAGAAAAGCCAGATGGTTTACACCCCTGGTTTTCAGGCAAAAAAAGTCACCTTTTTGGGTCCTCACCAGTTTGCACCCCTGAGAATTGAATTGATTCATTGGAATGGCATTCGGAGCACATTTTGACACATTTCCAAGTAATCTGTCCATAACAAAAGATGGGGGGGGGGGGGGGAGTGGTTTTGACCATCAGGATTCAATTGTATCTCATGTTATGCCTGCCGGTGCCAGTGAACTACTTTGATTGAATAGTGGATTTATTAATGGCCGTGAAAATGAGCTAACAAGATGAAACAAGTAAGTTCTCATTTCATGGTGTCTTTAAACTGAATTAGCTTGTGTATAAGGCCAGGTACGCATGCATTGTAAGGGAACATCTTGCAATGACAAGGCATAATGCAATGTTCCTTGTATTCTAATGTTGCTCATTGTATATAAAGTAAACCTATCAAATGTTGCCCCCCCCCCCCCCTCCCCCCATCAGGCGGTCAGCAGCTGCCTGGGACAAGCGGTGGCTTCCCTGGGTCCTGTTGGGCTGTGCCACCAGGGGGCACCATCCCCCAGCTTGGACACCACAGCCCCCACAGTCAGTACATAGGGAGCCATGTCCCCGACCCCCACCCCCCTCCCCCTGCTGCTGCTGCTGCTGCTACACGGTGCGTCTGCCGTGGATCTGAGTCTCACTCTGGGAGGTAGACGAGGGGAGGGAGGGAGGGAGAGAAAGGAGAGAATGCTGATCTGTGAATAAAAAAAAAAATCTGATTTATTTATTATTATTATATTATTATTTATTTATTTTTCTAGCATTTCCTAAATTATAGGGCTTGTACCTCAGAATGTATCATGGGAGTTTTTGTTGGCAAAACTCTGCCATATTGAGATGCCTCAAGAGAGTTGCAGAACTGTAAAATCCTAAATCAACGTAAAAATACTGTAACCTAGGCAAATGAAAACTTTGTTTTGCCACGTCTCGCATGAGAAACGCTGTGGCAGTTTTAAACATAATGACAAATCATTTCATGATTATTTACTAAACAATGGCCGAAAATGATTTACTACCAACACAATAACTATTCCAATGCTCATATGCTTCCAAAATTGAGGCTGTCATTGCGATGTGACATCGCAATGTACACATCCTATAAGTTTTTTGGGACTGGTTTGACAGGAGCCCTATGAGGACCGGTGGAGGAGCCGTGTCCGTGGACTCGGCGGCAGGGGCCTTCCCTGGGGACAGAGCCCGCACCACCAAGGAGAAGATGCTAAGCTACAAAGAGGCTCTGAAACAGCAGGTAATCTAGCCTTCCCATTAGCCAACATCCACCGCTCCTTCCTGTCAAACAGAACATCTACTACTACTACTACACAAAACCCAATGGTATATTGGGAGGGCATATACATGTCAGAAGCATACTTCCAAAAATAGATCAGATACAGAATTTACTCATGGAATCTAACTTGGACTTTTTATGTATATCTGAGACTTGGTTGACAAATAATATTCCTACTGATTTAATTAACATAGCAGGATACACATGTTACAGAAAAGACAGATTTAAGGGAAGGGGAGGGGGTGTCTTAATCTATATGAGGGAAAAGTATAAGGTTTTAGAGTTTGAATTAAATGTGAATTTGGAGAGCTTAGGACTTAAAGTAATTCTCTCTCCTAATATGAAATTTAGTATAGTAGCGCTTTATAATCCTCCATCTCATGATGTAAATTTTTATGATGAACTGAACAGTCTGCTGTCAAGTGTTGATAACTCTTGTGAATGTATGTTGTTTGGGGATTTTAACATAAATTGGTTAGATAAAAAGTGCAAAACAAAACTAAAGACAATGATGGACAAATTCAGATATAAACAGCTGATTGACAGACCAACACGAGTTACAAGAAAGAGCGAAACCCTTATAGATCTCATATTCACAAATAGGCCAGAAAGAGTAACAAAAACATACAACCTCATTACTGGCCTCTCAGATCATAACATGACACTGATTATAAGAAAACTAACAAAAAAACGTTTAATATATCATCACAAAACAGAAAATCACATTCGAACAACTGGAATTCCCAAGTCAAAAATGGCTGCCTTTGAAAGTGACCTGAAGGAAGCCAACTGGGAAGGTGCAACCAAAGAGTTAGATATTGACCATAGTGCGAACACTTTTGCTTCTATCCTTCAGGAGCTAATTAGCAAGCACACAAAAACCTGGAAAAGTAAGCCAAAGAAAAAGTCTCTTCCCTGGTTTAATATTGACATCTTTCAGCTCAGTAAAGAGCGAGATCTTGCTCTTAAAAGATCTTTAAAAACGAAAACCAACACTGACCATCTTAATTACACTGCTTTAAGGAACAAAGTAGTGTCTGAGCTACGGAAAGCAAAGTCTACCTACTTTCAGAAACTCATTGAAAAAGCCAATGGGAATAGTTCTAAATTATGGCAACACATAAATAGACTAACCAACCCAAGTAAACAGAAGCACTCAAAAATAAATTGCCTTAAAACAGGTGACAAATCCACTGACAGTAACGAGTCAATTGCCAATGGCTTTAACAATTTTTTTATAGAATCAGTGATAGAATTGGCTAGTCATTTCAGATCCACTGAGCTACCCTCTGTTGAACTTTATGACGACACAAATTCTTTCTTCCTAAAAGAAGTTTCCCATGATAAAGTCAAAAAAGTGATTGCAAAGTTGAGCAACTCCATGGCAAAGGACAATCATAGCCTTAACACTGCCTTCATTAAGAAACATCACAGTTGCTTGTTGGAACCAATCACTTACTTAGTTAATTTATCAATCCTAACAAATAGGTTCCCAGAGAGCTGGAAAACAGCAATAATAACTCCAGTCTTCAAATCAGGAGATAAGGATGTAGCAAGTAACTACAGGCCTATTGCCATCCTCCCGGTAGTCTCCAAGGTTTTAGAGAGGATTGTGGCGGAACAACTAATGGAGCATTTAGAGTCAAACCAACTGCTTTTTCCACAACAGTTTGGTTTCAGACAAAAGTGTTCCACAGAATCAGCAAATTGTTATTTGATTGAGAAGATCAAAGCCTCTTTGGACAAAGGATATGTGGTAGGGGCAGTGTTCTTGGACTTAAAAAAGGCCTTTGATACTGTGAATCACAGTGTCCTACTAAACAAGTTAACTCAATTTAAAATGTCACCTGGAACACTGAAATGGATTAAATCATATCTGGAAGGGAGGCAGCAGTGTGTCAGGGTTAATGGGGTTAAGTCCGATACACGTCTAAATAGCATGGGTGTACCACAAGGATCTGTACTTGGCCCATTGCTATTCTCAATGTACATCAACGACTTACCAAGCTGCTGCCCAGGTGTCAATTGCCAGATGTATGCTGATGACACCATTATTTATGTGTCCGCTAAAACACCTACACTGGCAGGCGAGCATCTGACGCATGCATTACTAAACGTCTCTAAATGGCTTGAGACATCACATTTGACTCTTAATGTTAAAAAAACTGTGTCCATTTGCTTCTCCATACACAACAAGCCTGATCATGATACTTTTGTGGTCAGAATCAAGGAAGATATCACTGAAGTAGTAAGTAAAGTGAAATACTTAGGCATTATCCTGGATAGACACCTAAAATTTGAAAGTCAGGTTGAGAACATCTGTAACAAGGTCAGACCAAACCTTAATTGTTTTCGCTTTATTAGAAGGAATTTGTCACACCAAGCTGCAAAGCTATACATGCATGCTATGATTCTGTCTCATCTCTCATACTGTATTACATCATGGTCACAGGCTTCTTCAACTACAATAAAACCTATAGTCTTGATATACAAGCAAGCAATAAAAATCTTAGACCAGAAACCAATGAAATGGCATCACTGTCATATCTTAAGAAAATATAACCTTCTCACCTTTGAAAACTTTATAAATTTCAGCACTCTTATTCTCTTTTTTAAATGTTTACACAATCATGTGTCTAGCCCATTCTCTAAAATGGTCACCAGATGTCAGAGCTCAAACAGAGCAATTACAAGAGCAACTACCTGTGGTGATTGTCGTATCCCAAGGTGTAAGACTTCTTTCAGTCAGACTGCTATCTCTGTAAAGGGGGCCAAACTCTGGAACTCCCTACCAACTGAATTAAAACTAGAGACTAGCAAGAATGTTTTTAGTAAAAGACTTAAAATATGGCTAAAGTGTAAACAACAGTGCCTACATTAATTGTCAATTTTTTAACTAGTTTTTCCCCCTTCTTTTTTGTTTACCTATTCTCTTATATAAATATAATCTTTTTTATTTTCTTTTATTTGCTTTGTTTCTTAGTTTCTGTGTTTTTTGTTTTCTCTCTGAAAAGCTGCCTATGGACTAGTGTTGAGAATTAGCACCTGTGCTAAAACACTTAAACAGTGCATCTGGTTTTGTCCAATGTAATTGCTATGTCCATATCAAATAAACTATACTATACTATACTATACTACTGATTCATTCATTCCTACTGAGCATTTAATACAACAAAAAGTCTGATGCCTAAAGCACACAACCGTGTTGGTACAGATGGGAAATAATGTTTTTGAATGTTCGCATCTAAATGTCCTAAATGAAGCAAGTGATAAATGAAGCCCCACTACATGAAAACAATAGGATTCCATATTGTTTTTGGGTTGCGCTACAAATATAAACCGAAATTCGCGCTCTGTGTGCTTTGGGCATAACGTGTTTGGCACCTTTTTATATTTGCTAGAATAAAGTCTAAGAGCATCAAATATAAAATATATATTTTTTTTTTTCTTCACACCAGAAGCACTTCCATAGCCAACTCCCAAAGGAGGACACCTAGGATGTTTTCTGACAGCTCTTAACAGTTCCATTCAGAAACATCGTCACGTCACGTCTGACCTTTTTACCTATGAGAGGGTAACGCTGAGTCTCTCTGCCCGGTGTGGAGATGCCCTGTTTGGCTGTGAAGTGCTGTCTTGAGTGGTTGCTAATGGCGACAGCCTTGCGATGCATTTTCTGTTTGCTTCTTGAGGTATTGAGTGCGAGGCGGAGAGAGAGAGCGAGAGAGAGTGGTTTGATTACATGCCCAGCCTGTGGTTGTCTATTTGACAGGAAGACCCAGGGAGAGCAAGGAGTGAGCTTTACGAGCAGGTAAAAGAAATAGAAGTTATACAACAACCCCCTCCCATACACTTAACCTCACCCTGATAGTGTGCATCAAATGCCCCCAGTGCAGCTTTTTCCCCAGATCCTAATGCCTCCCCTGTCTCCTCAGCAAACAGGGGTGTGACTTGCTACCCTGTCTTAATAGTTTCCTGTAGTTCTCATGAATGAAACTTGATTTTGATGTCATTAGATTTGATTGTTAAGGTGTTTACCTTGTGCACTAGATGCTAGAGGCTCTTGCACACAGGGCTGCTCTTTGCCAGCTACTTTGCACTATGTGTGTGTTTGTGGCGTAAATCTGAAAGGCAGTTTGGCGAAACTGATTACAAGCAAAATGGGCATTGTCTTATTACTTTGGTGGTGCTGCCATATATTTCACTAAATGTAAAGTGGTAGCATAAAAAGGCAACTAGATGGCTATGATATGATGTTGTGCATAGTGTAATTGAAGCCATTACAAACAATTCAGTTGAGCCAATAAGTCACATTGCATAGTAAACTGAGGTAAGTATAAATCGGTTTCTGAAAAAAAAGCCATAGAGGTAAAGGTATGGTTATATTTTATATCTACCATATGACCAATAATTAGGGTCACATTAACCTCGGTGCCTTTCTGCTGAAGTAAGACAGAATCATGAGATATAAGCAGAGTATATAGCGATAGTCATATGATAGTAAAGAACAGGCAGGCTTGTCTCTGTACATGCTGGGAGTCAGATACCATGAGGACGAGGTGGGAAGACGTCAACAGCCGGATGAGACAGCCTTTGTTATGACGTTTTCACTGTTTGTGTTATATAACATCCTGGGTCAGGGTGAGTTGGTGCTCAGACTTCGTGAACTGACACACACACTTTGTTGTTCTGTCAGGGAAACGTAGTTGGACCCAGATATCTGTAAAACTCTGCACATTATACTGGTGTTAACAATAAAACTGATTATTTCTTAAAAGCTAAAACTTCTTCTATCGCTTCATTAAAGAACACGCGTGAGTAAGGGTTTCATTTTTGAAACTGCTTTTCACAACAGAGGCCAATGTGTTTTAGAGAGCAGATGCATAGTGAATGCATTCTGTGTGCAGGCCTTGACCGCAAATGCTTCAGTAAACCCGTCCTTGTGATTGTTGCTAACTAAGTAGCGTGATGTCGAGTTACTGTAGCCCTGCAGAACCCCTTCTACCCAATATTATATGCCATTTGCGTTATATTCCTTTTTTATTCACAGTCACTTTTTTTTCTAGCAGATAATTTACCATTTGCTGTTTTTTTAGCCTTTTTAATTTTGTCAATATGGAAAAAGTATAGGTACTTTTTCACCATTGTAATAGGAATAATAACAATTGGTTGCTCGGTTATTCTTGCATTTCTTTTGGTCAAGAAGCAGCAAGTTGGCGGCCTCGTAATGTGCTTCTGGACCTTCAGGTCACATGACTGAAACCCTCCTTGACTTCACAGAGAGACAGATTTTTATTTTTTAAATGTTTTTTTATTTTTACAAGATAACACAGCGGAGGGTTTATTATTGCCGCCTGGACACAAATCTGCTCTAGCCTGTAGTAACTCTTCAAAGAAGAATGAGCCTCTCCACATCATTCACTACTTTATGATGCACTTTGAAAGTCCTTTGAAGCTCCTGCACTTCTCACTCATCCTCACCGCCCTCCTCCGCCACAGATCCTGGAGCGCCAGGAGCAGCGGCGCGCCGAGCAGGAGGAGCGGGAAAGATACGAGGCCCGGCTGGAGGCAGACATGAGGAACCATCAGCCCTGGGGCCGCGGGGGAGGAGGGGCCCCGCTCAGAGACAGCACCGGCAACCTCCTCAGTAAGTCCCAACTCATGCCGCACCTGCCCACACACTACCACTTTAAGGTTTCCCACAAAAAAAGGTTTAGCTGAGAAGGCAGTGTCTCCAAGAAAGAGTCGAGCAGTAGTGTAGGGCTGTACCCTACAATTTGAATAATCATTGTTCTGAGTTTCAGCTCAAATTCTCTGTCAAATGATCATGGGTTTTAAAAAAATTGGTCAGAAATTAGGTGGGAGTGTGCTAAAATCAAAATTGTCTCATACAGCACAGTCAGCTAGAAACAGATACTCATTACATTTCACTTACTAATACCTGACGGATGACTATGCCACTTCTAACAAATCACACTCAACTGATAGCTCTTACATAATATAGTTACTGTAGGCAATAGATCTTGCATACAGCACATTCTAATAGGCCTACATCAATTGCATTAGGCTTACATATTAACCATGGGTAAGAAAATAAACCTAATGCTTCACGAGGAGACGTATTTTATGTTGGATCCTATGAGAGCTCCCAGTCTCTAAAACGAGGTGGGTATTTTTACTCTACATTTACGCTCTGTAATAAAAGTGATCTTAAGGGGGGGAACAAATGGGACATTCTGTGGTCATAGTCTAAAACTGTAACGCTAAAACAATGGCGTTAAAGCGGGGCAAAAAGAGAGGTGTCAGGTTCCAGCAGTCAACAGTGCTAGGTAGGGCTGTAACGATATGCGTATCGAAACCAAAATCGCGATACCCAGAGCCACGATCCTGTCTCGCGGTGTGAGAAGGCAGAATCGCGACACGCCCTTTCTAACTCCGTTATTCTTCCAGTCCAGATCCAGCCACATGATATGAGCTGTTAGTGCTACCAAACTTTTCAAATTACTATTATTTTTATTTGACATTAATATTTTAAAATACGTAGGCTAGGGGTGTCAAATTATCGCGTTAATTGCGATCAATTTATTACAGTCATGTTTAGTGCGTTATGTTTTTTAATCGTGTTAATCTATTTTTATATCTCTAACTTTACTGTTTCTGTGCTGCTTTACAGATAATACAATACTGTAATAATCAGGCTTAAATAGTATTTTTACAAGCACACGCACGAAGCGGCCGCCTATTAACGGCATGGACCAAGCGGTTCTGGACCAGGAAGGAGACATGATCACCTTTAACAATCGTATTTAACCATATAACTACACCAGAGGTTGCGCTAGACTTTTTCGCTGTCCGTCATTTTGACTGACAGGGTCATAAAAATCCCGTCATAATCTATTTTTACCGGTCACTTTAATTTTTTAAATGATAATAATGACATGTTCAATAGCATTTAATTGTAATTCATTTTTAATTAATATTCAGTCCAAACAAGCTGAACAGATAGCTTGTTGATCCACTAGTCAACACGCTGGAGCTAGTTGATCCACTAGTCAACACGCGGGAGCTAGTTGATCCACTAGTCAACACGCCGCCAGGCGGACGAGTTTTCAAGGCGGCGCAGATAATTCGTGTGACGTGGGGCTTCACGGTCAACCTTCCTCCTGGTCCGCATGGACTTGAATCGCGTGCCGCTTGCGCATAATCAAATGTTTCAAGTGGGTTTGTTGTTTCAAATGTTTCAACACTCAACTGCCGTGACATTTTTCTTCTTTTCTACTTCTCTTCTTCTACAAGAGCCAATTAATATGCTCATCGCCACCAAGTGGTCAGGGTGTGAATTGCAATCTGTCAAAATGACGGACGGCCCTCAGATTTTTCCGTCACCGTTTTAAAAAAACGGTCAATGACGGAAAATATTCAGTTAACGCGACCCCTGAACTACACACAACTTTATTTAAAAGCAAGCAAATGGAAAACATGTTTATTGGTATTTTGGAGTCCGGTGCGTGTGGATGTGCGGCTCCTCCGGGGGAGCGGTTCATGTTAATGGAGTCTGGGAGGGTTCACCTTCACGGCGTAGTTACTAGGGATGTGCGACTATCGTCTTAAAAAATACAAAAGTGTTTTTTTAAGTTAGAAAGATATTAGATATTCAACCGATATTCACGCTCCGAATTACAGCGATCAGACACGGGGTACTAAAGCCGTGATCACCGGTATGAGTCCCGTGTCTACCTGCCCAGGTGTATTGGTCAATATTTCTGCAGCGATGAGTTAAATCAGGGCTTGTTGCGACCACGGATGTATTCGGTTTGCGATGCTCATGCCTTCTTATTATTATGTTTTACTTTCGACTAATGAAAACATATTCGACTAAGCCTCCGTCGATTGACTAAGCCGACTATTAGAGGGCAGCCCTAGTTAACTTACAGCACTTTATATGGACCTGATGTTTTATTTTTATTTTCTAATTATTTGGAGATTGACTAAAGGTCGAAACTAAAGGTTACAGGCAGCACTTAGGACTAGTCTCAAATTCAGCGGAATGTAAATGGCGAGGGCTGTTCAATCTGTAAATGACTTTATGAAGCCACATTTTTTGTTATTTATCAATCTTTTGATCTGCCACAATAATGTAATGAATTTAAATGGAAATACCTCAAGTTGAGGGCTTTTCAGCAATGTTTAGGTGAGATTAAAAGATAGATTAATTCGATCAATTAATTAAATTATTTTTTTTGCTAACTTTAATATTATTCTTTCTGTTCAAATCTGTTCAGTGTTCCAAATTATTTGTTATTAAATGTTACATTAAGTTAATTGTTATATAAGTAAATGTTGTTTAAATAAAATGTTTTTTAAATTTAAAAAAAATCGTGGGATGTATCGAACCGTGGGTCAAAAATCGTGATACAAACCGAATCGTGAGTTTATGTATCGTTACAGCCCTACTGCTAGGCCAGCGGGGACTTGGACCGCTGAGTTTGCCTTTCGCTCCCCACTTTAGATCGCTTTATTGCGGAGCGCTTATTGATAAGACTATTATTAGCCTTATTATATTAGGCTAATTTTTTTTTTCGTAGAAACAGAGTTGATGTTGCAAGACTGTGATTTTTTCGTATCTCGTATGAAGCAGTACTTTGTTATACTAGAAAAGGGAATAATGATCATTGGCAGAGATTCGTAGTTACCAAAAGCATAGAGGGAGGGGAGCTGTGTGTGTGTGAGTGAGTGTGTGTGTTGGCGTTTACGTTCCTTTCAAAACACAACAACCGACAATTTGATTTTCTCTTACCTGCTCTTACCTTGTCCAGTAGTTGCAATCAGATCACAAAAACACATTCTGTATTCCTGGTTGGAATGGGGTCTGTGGGTTTAATGTAGAATCCCCCCTACCTAAAGAATCATATTATTTTTAATTTGAAGGAGAGGTATTATACTCTTTGTGTGTGTCTGTGTCTGTGTCTGCCATAGCCGGTCTGTTTATGTCTCATGTCCATAAGCTTACTAGCTCCAACTTGCAGACAAGCTAGGATAGCCAATTTGTAGAGCTAGTTGGCCAATATATTATTGTATGCAACATATTTGCATCCAACCAGCGCAGCGAAACCAATCAAACGTTGCATATAATAGCCCTGTACTTCCACATCATGCCAGAATGTAGATGCACCGTTACGGTGTATGCTCTACAGTGGTAGGTGTACTGTACTCATATTGAGTCTAGTTTTTCGAAATAGCCTGTAGAATCGAGAGTTTTTTGAACAATGAAACTACAGAAAAAGGGGGGGACTTCCGGATTTCACATTTTCTCGACTAATAAAGTCAATGGTAACATATGGAACACACGGAAGGGCCAGGAATAAGCCGTTTTACATAATGGGTTGCCATTAGTGCACTGTAGATCTTTCTAAACGTTGACTTCCTGTTTCCTGTGGTCCAGCCGACCTGCACCAGATGCACAAGCTGAACGAGGAGGCCTACACCAACCCAGAGCAGAGGAACAGGAGAGCCCCCGTCACCATCGCCGTCCACCGGGCTGACCAGCCCATCGTCAGCGACAGAGTCTCCGGTACCGTGGCAACACACAATATTCAATATTATTATTATTAGCAGATGCAGGGTCAGTACTAGCAACACACTGGATTCTACCAAGTATCAATAAGTCAATAAACATTGCATGACTGTAATCTTTTTTTTTTTACCTTAATGTGGTAGGTCACTGCATTTATAAACTAGCATTTGATTAATGTATTGACATTGATACACTGAAGCAGCGATCTTTCAGAGCAGAGGTTGTGCAACCCTTTGCGATATTTGTCTTTGCTCTTCCTTTTCTAATAGGTTTTGCCCATGTGCAGACGCCGCAGTTTGCCAGAGGCAGTGTGTTTGCCAGTGAGCCCTCGGCCCAGCAGCTCCATGAGCAGGACAAGTACAAAGGCTACCTCAAAGAGCAGGTAAACATCCAGGCCATCGGGGACGCCCTACTGGCTACACCAACCAATGTTAATGCTGCTGTTGGGCCTAGGGCGGGGCAAAATGTATTGTCATGATAATTATGGGGAATTATGCCGATGTATATCACGATATGCTTATGAATTCAAAATAACCCTAACAGTCTAACAGAGGGTCATTACATTGATGTATATGGAAGTATAAAGTATGTTATCTGAAACTATTTTTCTTTTCTTACTGATGTTTTGAACCTCATATTTGATTTGGGTATATCTTCTCATTGTAATTCATTTATACTGGGTATAAAACAGGGTATCATGATGGGTGGATATCTTCATTTCATGATGATACAAACTCATCCAAAGACGATAACGATAATATTGAATTATTGCCCAGCTGGGCCTCAGCCAGTCGATGAGCTTGCCCTCTGGCAGTTCATGCAGAGCCTAAGGAAAACTTGTCAGATCTTTTTGTATTTTATCTTTGTTTCTGTTATTGCCGTAGAAAAACATTCCTCATAATTTCCTGTGTGGTGGTAATATATGCTGTCGGTGTACTACCCAAAAAAAGAAATTCACCAAATTCTTCTTCTATGTCCATTTTTTCATTTAGACTTGGGTAGGTTGGTTCAGAAGCTACCCGACAATTAAAAGTTCATATTTGAAGTAAAAAGCTTACTGATCAGCATTCATGGTTAGAATTGTTGGGGAAAAATGTAATTGCCTTTTCAATACCTTTTTATTGCGTTGTTAATAAAACGTCACATTTTACCCTTGGTGAAACCTTCCTACGACAATGTAGTTAAGGGATTCTAGGTAAGCTCAAGCACGTGTGTGTGTGTGTGTGTGTGTGTGTGTGTGTGTGTGTGTGTGTGTGTGTGTGTGTGTGTGTGTGTGTGTGTGTGTGTGTGTGTGTGTGTGTGTGTGTGTGTGTGTGTGTGTGTGTGTGTGTGTGCAGATAGAAGAGAAGCGTCGGCAGAAGGCGGAGGAGCGGGAGCAGAGCCGTCTGGAGGAGGAGAGGGAGGAGCAGAGGCTGGCGGAGCAGCGGGTACGCATCCAGAAGGAGTACGAGGAGGAGCAGGACAGGAGGAAACGCAAGGAGATGGAGGTGAGTCTGGCTCCTCCCATCAGTAGCCACTGCTGCCTTCCAGTTGGTGTAACATCTCGAGGACGAGGTTAAACCACTGTTGGTACCAGTACAAGAACCAGCACGAGAACTAGGGGCGGTAGAAGCACACTCTAATTTTGGTACAGCATTGCCAGTCGGCTCAAACATATATGGCCTCACTCCAATGACTTCATCATAGTCGTCCTCTTCCTCATTTTCATCCCTGTCTGATTCCTTGAAGTAGATTACTTTATCTGTTGTCTCCCGCAGCAAAAGGCGAAAAACGAGGAGCTGGTCAGGCTGGGGGAGGAGCGCAAGAAGGAGGCAGAGCGGGCCAAGCGGGAGGAGGAGGAGAAGGAGAATGCCGAGCTGAGACAGCAGTACGAGAGGGAGCGGCAGGCGCGCCTGGAGGAGGTAGCACAGGGCTGGTTATCCAGACCACACGCTACTAAGTAGAGCTGGTTGCTCTTGGCAAAAACATTAAGTGCGATTATTTGGGTCAAGATTGAGATCAGGAATATAGAGAGGATTATTCATTGATACATTATCGGAAAATAATGATTTGGCACAGAATGCTTCAATATCTCTGAAACAAGTAAATGCTTTTTTAGAGTTGGCCAATGTTGGCTCAACCGCGAGCTCTGTGTGTTGTAAAATTGGAGCTTTGGTGTTAGTAAAAACGAGGCTACTGCTCTCAAGCGGCTCCTGCTCAAAAAAGGGAAACCACATTTCTAAACAGGGTTTTACTATATCGTTTGGTGATGATTTTTTTTAATTGGTTTTCATGATTGTGGGAAGCCTAGATCGTAATCAAGATCAAATCTCGATTAATCGACCAGTTCTACTACTAACACCTCTGTCCTGCTTTTGCCATCTCTGGCTATTTATTTATTTGTGTGTGTGTGTATGTGTACAATTGTTTGCTACTTCTTTGTTTTGTATTGTGACAAAATTCACAAGGCATGGATAGATTTAACATCAGAAGACACACCAGGACTGAAAGAATTGTACTCCCTTCAAATCACAGAGGCGGTGGTGATATATGTACACTTCAAACCCCATGTGTCTTGTAGGCAAAGAGGGGCTTGTGTTTTTGCTCAGTGTGTGTGTGTGTGTGTCTCTCTCAGCAGGTCCACAGGGAGCCATCCCCTCCCATCCCCGCACTGCAGAGGAGACAGGGACCCCCGCGCTACACTCCCAGACCCCCCACGGTCGACAGCCAGCGATCCATAGCCCCCATGTCGGTGAGTGTAGACACAGGCACGCACAGACACACATGCACGTTGACACACACACACTCACTCACACACCCAAAATAAGACAAAAATTTCAGTGAAAAAACAAAAAAAATTGCATGTTGCAGGCCAACGTCCAACGTACATTTTCCACATATTATATGACCGATGGTCTTGGAATTTAGTCGAACCAAAATAGTGGGAGTGGGAGTGTTTCTAAAGATGTAATCAGGACCACACGGCTGGTCAGAGTACAAGCAGGTTAGAGAATGAGAGGGATTGGTGTCCTCATGCTCTCTCTCTCATCGTAAAGGAACGCTCCCTGTCCGGCCTTCAGTCTCCCCCTGTTCCCGCCTGCAGGAACCACCTCCGTGCCACAGGTACACACACACACACACACACACACACACACACACACACACACACACACACACACACACACACACACACACACACACACACACACACACACACACACACACACACACACACACACTTCCCAGTAGAAAATCTATTGAAGCGCCTCAATGCTAATTCAATCCTTACAGTAAAAGGTAACTGAAAGTGTGTGTGTGTGCCCCCCCCCCCCCCCCCCCCCCACCACCAGAGGACCAGCGGGATGTGTTTAGCGAGCTGTCTGCACTGCGGCGCCAGCTGCGCAGCGAGCAGCGGCGCCTGGAGGTCGGTCTGCTGCAGGGCGAGTGGGAGGAGCTAGAGTCTCCGCTGAACGACCGGTGAGCCCAGCCCCACTAGGGCTCCCGGACTCTGTGTTGAGAACCACCATCAATTACTGTACAGAACGGGGTTTAGTGCTTTTATTTTTTGATGGATTCAAGTGAGATGAGAACAAAGTTACCGTCCCAGAAGGTCAGAAGGACACATTAAAGGTACTGTAGGTTAGATTTAAGAGCTATTATTTGGCATAGCCATCTGTCAGCTATTAGTGAGTAAATGCGCTGAGAGAATATCTTCAGCGATGCACTGTGAGAATGTTTCGAATTCATCACAGCATCTCTTTTCTGATTGGTTCGAGTTAATCCATCTTGCCTGTCAATCACAGGTGTGTGAATTGCAACACGTCTCAATGGCAGAGAAACGTATGGAGGGAGGAATCAGAGACAGAGAGGAATTTATTTTGGTCATTTAGTTTCAAAATCTTGCTCTCTTCCGCTCTTTTCTGCTCTCTCTCATTACAACTCTCCAATCTTACCTACAGCAGTTTAAGGGGGTAGTTTGATGACATGTTATAGATGTAAGTGCTCCACAAATGATAAGCCATCAATGGTGAAAAAGGGTTAATATTTGATCATGTTTGAAAAAAACCAACAATAAAGAGATGGTAATACAATGGCATTCATTTTTATTCATCATCCATTTATCTCATCATCATTATTCATCATTATTCATGTGATAGCTAACCATGTGATTAGTTTGTTGCAATGTTATCAGCTAACATTGAAATTGCACAATCCAAAAAAAAGACACTAAATCAACACACAAAAAACCCCAACTATTAATATATCTGAAAGGCTTATCTGAAACTGTGTGTGTGTGTGTGTGTGTGTGTGTGTGTGTGTGTGTGTGTGTGTGTGTGTGTGTGTGTGTGTGTGTGTGTGTGTGTGTGTGTGTAGGCTGCGTGAGCGCCCCCCCGCGGATGTGTTTGACATGGCGCGCCTGCGCCTGCAGGCTGCGGTCCGCAGGCCCCGCTCCAGGAAGCCCAGCAACCTGCATCACATCCATGACTCGCTGCAGCTCAGAGCCAGCGGTAAGGCAGCCCCAGACCTCAAAGCCATACTCTCACAGGAAGGGCTCCAACTGATCAGGGGCTGCAGTCCATAGTTTTTTAATCTCCTTTAGCATAGGGTACACTGGAGCATCCTTTACAAAAGGAAAGGAGATAATGGCCTCCCACAATTCCTTGTGGCAGCACCATTAGGAAAAGATATAAGACGTAATTTTGGGCTATTTGACCGGAACAAGGGTATAGGGCTTGTACATCGTGACGACGCACTGACTGCCTCCATTTTGGGAGCATTGAAGTGTTAGTTATAGAGTGGTGCAGGGATGACGTATTGTTGTAGGCCAACCCGGAAGTGAGCGTCGCCCTGGGTTCCCTCGACAAAAAGCCAATGCGTTTTTCCCATTGGATTTTGCATTATTGCAGAAAATAAGTTCTGTGGCAAACAAAAGTGTATGATACTCACACATTTTGTTAAGCAATATAATCTTCACCAATGAACACTACCACTACTGATTTTTGAAGCGTAAATGCAATTGCCAGAAGTTTTTTAAGATGCGTAAAAGCTTCAAAATCCACGAGTGGGGTATTTACTGATGTATTACTGTATGTATTACTACTGTCGTAGACCAAAAACGTGGCAATCTCTTAAGATTGTGTTAACCACAGATGTTATTTCAGGCATCGAACCAAAAACCCATTAAAAAAACCCATTGACTTCGAGACGAGGGAACCGGAAGTGCCAAAATGCTAACGGATTTCCGGGTTATAGGACTCATTCCTGCACCACACTATTGTGTTAGTAGTTATGTTTTTTTGGTCATTGTTTAGTAATAAACCGTGAAATTATTTGTCATTATGGGGAGACACTGTTGTGTTTGAAAGTGCCACAGCGTTTCGCATGCGAGACGTGGCCGAACAAAGTTTTCACGAGCCGTTACGGGATGTTTACATTGATTTAGGATTTTACGGTACTACAACACTCTTGAGTGCTCTCAATATAGCAGCATCACCAACAAAAAATCATATGATGCATTCTGATGTACAAGCCCTATTTGGTGATATGCTCTATTTATGACACCCACCGTTCTGCTCAAACGGCAATATATTTTAACGGCTAGCAATAGAAATTGGCTATTATTATTGGCTCTAGTGTGCTCACCACTGGAACCATAATGTTCAGTTTTCACATGATGACAGACTTTAGTTGAGTGGTGTTTGATTGACTGGGGGGAACTGCGGTCTCATCTGAGCATGAGTGTGTGTGATTGTAGCCAACCTAAAGGCCCCATATACTACAAACAAACTCCGAAAGGGGCATGTTCATCTGGTAGAAGAGGACCGACGAGGTACTGCAATGTGTGGGTTGTTTGTTTAATGAAGCCAGACATTTTCTAACATCTCAGGGTCCTTGTAGTCGCTGCTTGAGCGACAATACAAATGTGCATAGTCCCTCAGCATGTCTTCCAACTGGTTCATATTAGTAATAAACAGAGACCAATAGTCCATATTTTACGGATGCCAAATATTTACAGATACCAGATACTGACGTAATTATACAAGTGGTTGTTGACCATTTGCTGGCAGTGGTGGGTTGGTGGGGGGCATGAGGGAGAAGTTTGAATATTGACTGAGCCCCTTGGGAACACTGCGGCAATAGGAGCCCAGTGTGGCGCTTCGTTTTGGTCACCAACTGGCCATTTTGTCGGTACGAACATACCATTTTCAGTGTAAGTATATTGGGGCCTTCAGGGTTGTGAGATGACCTCGGAGAGGTGATCTGTTTGGGTACACAGAGTATGAGTACGTAGCTGAAAAGGCAGGATATTTTTGCCGGGCGTTATTCATTTCAGGCTTTTAGGTTTTATTGCATCAGCGAGCTAGCTTTAGCATTGAAACAAGTGTGAAGGGGATGTTGGTTGGCCAAGTTACGTGTGTAGTTTAGTATGTAAATTCATTTCGACTTTCCAACCTAAAAATACCTTTTTGAGTCACTGAAGGTAAGGTAATCACGACATCCATCGGCGTGGCTAATGTTGTTTTCTTACTTTTTGAAATGTACATTATGTGCTTCTTGGATAAATCATGTTAGCTAGGAACTAATTTCGGGGAGAACATTAGGTTATTTCCGCAGCCAAATCTGAACATGGGTACGAATAAATTTACATAGAAATGGTGATAACGTCACAAAATGTGGTTAACGTGCCAGAATTTGTTTCAGAATAATGCGCGGAGCAGAGCATATTGACGAAAGGAGAAGATGAAGACATTATTATGTATATTTTTTAATTCACACCACATTTGTCTTCCTAATGGAAGTGAGCTGCAGTTAGACTGTGTGGAGATGACTTTCCATTACACACACACGGGCCAACTGTGTGTGTGTGTGTGTGTGTGTGTGTGTGTGTGTGTGTGTGTGTGTGTGTGTGTGTGTGTGTGTGTGTGTGTGTGTGTGTGTGTGTGTGTGTGTGTGTGTGTGTGTGTGTGTGTGTGTGTGTGTGTGCTTAGATGGTGAGTTTAGGCCGTTCTCCAGTGAGTTTCCCAGGATTGGCGATGAAGAAGGGGGCGTGGCCAGTCGGAGGAGGCGGGGCTACAGGGACCATCACATGTCCAGCAGCCAGCAAACTGGCCAAGGCGGTCAGTCCAATATTCTGCTATTGTGCTCTGTCTCTGAGCCACCATTAAAAACCTGTTCGTCAAGTCAGTCGCAAGCAGGCCAGCAAGTCTACCTTTCAACATCTAATGAATGAAAACTTTATTCCAAACACGCACGGCTACAAAACTATAGCAATGAGGGTGAATAATGTTTTGGCAATAAAGTAGGGACATGTGAAATCATGGAGTAAAATGGTATGTCTGCTTCCCTTGCCACCCAATAAAATACAGTGATGCAAGAGTGATGCAATTCCAACTTGATATATCTTGAAATTTCCTTACTGCCTCAATCTCCCTGAAATGACATGTACTGTCTTCTAACCCCCCACCAACCTCCATGTTCCAGATTATTTGGACGTGCCCCATCCCCAGCAGAGACACTACCAGGTGAGTGGGTGCTGGAAATAACCAATAGCTGTCTTGTTGTTGTTTACTTCATTTTCTTTTAATGGAAATAACCGGGTACAATACTAGCACAGCCATCATCTGTTATGTGCATAAGGTGACCCGGGTACAACGGATAGAACCATCGATTCCCTCTGCGCCGCAAGACAGCGTTATGTTAATATCAGAAAACTAGGTCACCTCACAGCTATAGTCTGTAAGACCAGGGGGAGAGAAACGGTCTTAAAGCTTTATTGTAACATTAAAATAACTATAATCCCAGGCAAGCTAAATCCCAGTATATCAGCCGGATAGGTAGCAGATTTATTTGTCTGGCTTCTGCCTTCCCCTGCAAGTAAGAGGTGGTAAGGGCGATGAAGAGATTTGCTTTATTGTCGATGCAAACTTGTCCAATTTAAGATTGTGTGTGTGCGTGTGTGTGTGTGTGTGTGTGTGTGTGTGTGTGTGTGTGTGTGTGTGTGTGTGTGTGTGTGTGTGTGTGTGTGCGTGTGCGTGCGCACGTTCGTTCCAGAGGGGGACCACGGGGGACTCTGCCAGAGGGTCTCTGTTAGAATCGGACAGTGCTTTCATAGGTAAGAATGCCATGGATGACACTAGAGGTAGCTTTTATCCTGATTTGCTTTTGACTATTAATTAATTTCTACCCTTGCTGCTGGTGAAGGCATCCCAGTGAAATTATATGGTATGTTGCTGTTCCAGTAGTCTCGACGGATGTAGGTTGTTGGTATAAGCCTGCCATTGGGCGACTATTTCAGACTATTTCAGTCGGCATTCTCCTTCCCTTCCTGAGTGTTACCGTTTTCAATGTCCCCGTCACTATGTCAAATAACAACAACAACGTCTGGGCTAGAAACCTACATGCCTGCTTGTACCTGCTTGGTTCTTTTGGTGAATGGTGAATTTTTGGTATACAAAAATATGTTTAGAACATTTGCTGTAAACAATTCCCCCCCCCCCCCCCCCCCAACACTAATTTGAAAGGGCACCGCTGCTGCATCCTGGGCTTAGCGCCACCCAAGACGATTGTTTCCCCTATACCAGAATGGTTGTGGGTTCAGCCAGACCTTTCTGCAGCGCTGACACAGCGCTAAAACCAAGTGTGGAGATAAGTCTGGCTATGCCAGACTATTGTTCCAGCTAAAGTGTAAATTATGTTGGACTAGAAGATGTTGCCAAAAAATTCCCCTACAATTTCTTGTATTATTGCTGTTTAAATTTCATTGTAACATTTCTTTAGACTTGTAGAGTAAGTGTTAGCATAGAGTTAACAATGCAATTTTTGAGCTGTATCTGAAAATGGTTTTAAGATGGGGGGGAGATGGGACGACCTTTATTAATCCCAGACGGTGTTAAAGCAAGAAGTTCAGGACGGTAATAGAGATGAGAAATAATAACAAGAAGAAAACAAAAAATGTGTGTGTGTCAGATCCACTGGGCGAGGCGTACCCTGTGCCCCCCACCCCAGAGCAGAGGGAGACCCCCCAGCTGTCAGCCAGGGAAAGGCGACGACTAACCAGGAAAACACAACCCTCTCAGGTATACACACGTACGCACGCATGCACGCACTAACGTCTGTTTCCAATGTGCCATGAGCTGCTACACTCTTTTCTACCACAGGGTGGAAGCAATTGTCTGCAAATCCAGTACAAGGTGTGACAACCCCAGGGTAAAGTGTGGGGGGGGGGGTGTCACCAAACCAGCGTCAGTCAAAAGAGTACTGTCCACACCACAATCACAATCACGGGGTTTATTTGGGGTTTAGTAAGGGGAGGGAGAGAGAGAGGTGAAGCGGGGCTCGCAGCGGCGGCTGCGTCCAACCGGGGTTGGGTCAGGCTGGGGTCTCGGCGTCGGTGGGCAAGCGTGGGGTTCGGTGCACGGCGGCGGGTTCGTAGACGGTCCAGGGCTCGGCGACGGGCAGGATAGGCAGGATAGGCAGACAGGCGGGGTTCGGTACACAGCAGGGTTCGCAGACGTTCAGGGGTTCGGCCATGGAGGCGGGTTTGTAGACGTTCAGGGATTCGGGCAGTCATCAGGGTTCTCCTAGGTCACCCCCCCCCTAAGTGAACTCTCTCCTCCTTTTATATCCGCTTCCCTCATCAGGGGATCAGTGTCAGGTATTTTCCTCCTCACACCTGCATTCCATTCTGTAATCCGACCTCCATATATGGTCTGGTTTCCTGTGTGTGGAGAAGAGAGAACGTAGCGCTCCGTGGCCACTAGGTGCCAGGGTGCGACATAATATCCATCCACCACTTTCCCACCTTCCCTCTTCCATACCTGTGCCCGGTGGGCGCCACAAAGGCTACTAGGCATGTTTGAGTACAGACTAGCGATGACTTATGACCTTCATAAGCATGTGATTCATAACTTTGTGTTAGGCTAGGCTAGGCTCATAAGCTGAAAGGAATTACTAGATCAGCATTATATATGGCTACTGGCTGCCTCAATCTGGGTGATTTCAGTTTACCGGGAGATGGAGCGATGACAGCAATATCATGGTATTTCATGTTTTTTGTCCATATTCTGCATGTATGCCGATATAGTTCGAGACAATTTATCCTTACCCCTTTTGTGCTCATCTTACCTGCTTTTTAAGGTCTGCTTTTTAAGTAAGAAAGAAATCAGCCAGCACTTTATACCTTGCTTTCATTAATATTTATATAGCCTAAGCTTTGTGCACATACCAACCATTAAGCCATAAAGATGGGGCTAATTTTTGGGAAAAGAAAAAAAACAGGATCGATCTGACAGGATTTAAAGTCAACAAATCGAATTCAATGTATGCTAAAGGTCATTCATTAATTCCGCCTTTATTCTCCGACACATGCATCATGCATCCAGCATGTTGCGTGTGTCGGAGAATAAAGCAAGTTTTCCAACCTTATCTAATCTTATTCTACTCTCAATGTCTGCAATCAGATTTTAGTTCACGGTCCCGTGGTGATAGCTCCAGCTGCCATTTTAGCACCTTCACTATCAAAGGTTGTGCTTTGTGCTCAAACACATCCCACTGATTGGCTGACGTCTACTCCCACAAACAGCATCACAAGCTCAAATCTGGCGGAACCACAACAAACGTGATGGTCGGATCCAGAAGAGGACTGATAACTAAAACGATAACATCGTCTTCCCATTGTTGGTATCCGTCCTTGACCAACAGTGAACACAAACTCGGCCTACTGACTAAACTTTTCCTGTAGCCGGTGGGAAGACAATCTAAAACGTCCTGTCTGGATACCAACGTCCTTAGACAAAGTGTCTGTAAAGGTTTAAAATCAAACCTGTGGCCACTGTAGAAATACATTTGTTAAAATCGCCTTCTGAAACCTCTATCTTGCAGTCGCGAATGACTATCTTCAGAAGAATATCTCCGTAACAAAACAGGAAACATTGCGTAACTCCGCCTCTCACACTTTTTAGTTTCCGGCCCAGGTGCTGTGCAGTCTCCCCCCTAGAAGTTCGGCCATAGCATTGTTGAACTTCTGGATCCGAGATTAGCTGACGTCAGATCAAATTCTATAGCCTCAAATGACGGCAGCGGACAGTAAGCACAACCCCAGAACAGTGGCAGTTGGAGAACTTTGAATAAGTGTGAAAAAAATATAACAAGAGACATACTTTTGAGACAGTATTGATATGGACACGGCCAATATTTTATACAACCCTGATTTACTGTTCTATCAGAAAATCGCCTAACCCTAGAACTAAAGACCCCAGGGTCTTTAGTTCTATCCCCTCCTCCGATCATTCATCCTCTCTCTCATCGTTCTTCAGCGAAACACTGAAACTCACACGTGCCCGCTGCGGAGGTGATTCGGGTAAGGGCCACCTCCAGTGTTTCTTGGTATTTTTCCAAGCTGTTAAACAGTGTTTAATGAAAGCCACTGCTGTTCTAAACAAATCATTTCCCAGTCACCTCAATTTGTTTATTTATTTATTTATTTATTTTTTGTGTTCAAAATCTCAACCTCCTGCTGAAACGGCACTGTAACGGTACAGTGCACTATGATTATTCAAACTGCCAAATATTTCTGTGCTGCTCATTTTACGTTTGACAGACCGGCAAGTCACCGTCTGCTATCCTTTATACAATACAATGAATATATGTCTGTGTCAAGTATCGCGTTGTACTCACAACAAATGTTCTTAAAGTATATAGTATTACATATTAGTCTCATGCCCAAAGCACACATATTTGTAGCGTGCCCCCCCAAAAAATGTTTAATCCTATTTTTAACAGAGCAAAGCACACAGAGTGATTTAGCACAGTAGTATTTTTTTCGCTCGCTTCGTTCAGAACTGTATTTTGGACACACGAAAATTCAAAAACATTATTTCCCATCTGTCCCGACACAGCCGCGTGCTTTGGGCTTTAAAGATGAACTATACACTAAATGAAACCTCAGCCATCTCAGAAACACTGGATATTGCAATGGCTCAGATAGGCTGAAAAGTTTATGGTTGTGTTCATTACGGTGTTTGGTGCCATCGCTGAGGTTTGCTTTCGTGCTTGGTTGCTCTTTAAATATCGTCAACATGTCTCTGTGCCTAATCTGTTGTCTTCTGGGTTTCTTTGGATTCAGGTTACCTCCAGGGATCCGGTTGGCCAGCCGGACAGCTATTCCCGCCAATCACAAAGTAGTTTTCAAGAGATGGAGCCGGGAGGAAAAAGGGTTCCGAATAGGACAGGGAGACCGACTTATAGTCGCCATGACAACAAAACTGGTATTTATTTATTATTATATTTTATTTTAAAGCTTACTATAGCTATAAATAAAAAACATGCTGTCCTTTTTGTTTATGAAAAAAAACGAACTAATAGACATGTTCTTAGAGAAAGTCTGCCATTTTCAGTGGAATCATAACAGTTTGCTCTGGGCCAGAAAGACACTGAACCACACACGGCATTCATACAAAGCATTTAGAAGATTACAGAGCTACCAATAGCAGTTGATCTAAATATTGGTTTCATGCCTTTACACACACACACACACACACACACACACACACACACACACACACACACACACACACACACACACACACACACACACACACACACACACACAGAAGCTGATGCCAAATTCTAACATTTGCATGGCGCTCTGTGCCCTACCGCCAAAAGCGCCTCCTACCAAATCACAGTGATTACGTTCTGTGGGAGAGGCCGCATTCTCCTTCAGTCACTAAAAGCTTTCCTCTGCTAAGGCTTGAAATTATTGTTTTCATCAGAGGTGGAAAGCATTGCACTGTGCTACCAAGATATGAATGCAAACATTTTGTGCAGTTTGTTTGTTTGTGTTTTATTTACAAGGAATTAAAAAGCTCTTTCATATTGGGTATATTGCCTTAAAAAAGAAATACAACTTTTCCCCCGCCAGGCCAAGCTGACCTCCCCCCTCCCTCCTCCTCCTCCTCTGGTGATGGTGATTATGGGGAAGAGGAAGATGGCCCCTCCCCCCACCATCAGGGCCACCATGCCTCCTCCTGGGAGTCGGTGGCAACGGATCTGTGGGCGCGGCCCCAGGTGACGGACACGCTGCGGCGAATGACCAACCACCGCCTGCTCAGGAGGGAGTGGCCTGCTGCGCACGGCTCCGCCCACTAAGAGGAAACCAAGCCCCTACCTCCACAGCCCATAGAGTACCACCCTCTGGTTTTAAAAATGATATTTGGAATGAATTTTTACAAGAAAAAGTATACATGATCATATTTACGTTGTCAGCAGACCTCCCACCAAATGATCAGTCTTGTACTGAATGTTGACGTGGATTTGGTGTGAAGAATTTGTTTTAATGTTCCTATTTTAATAAATTATATTTTAACGAAAGTGTGTGTGTGTGTGTGTGTGTGCGTGCGTGTGTGTGCGTGCGCGTGCGTGTGTTCGTGTTCTAATGCTGCTGGACGAGCAGAACAATGCTGGGAGGAGGAATGGCCTTGATAATTTGTGCTGGAAGTCTAACAATGGAAATCTGCGGCCCGATCCCAGAGGATGTCTTAACTGCCCCTCTCATTTCTCACACTCTAAACCTTGTTAATACTGTACATCTTTGCTGTCGGGATCACTCCTGTCACTCTCTCTCAACTTGTGATGATTGATCTCTGTCTCTGTTTCTCTTTCTCTCTCTCTCTGAATGAGTCATGACCTCCGTTGTGGATGGGTGACCAAGGAGGCACCTGATCCCAGCGGCTCCTCCCATTACTCCCCACGTGGTGTCACCGTGTCATATTCTCCCCATGTCTTCTCAATCATGTAACTTATTCATGAATACGTAATTCATTTATCAAATATTCAATGTTGGAACAATGATGCCCACAAACTAAGTTATGAGGAGCTACATTTGGAGTGTGCATCAGTAGGACGAGGAGAGCCAGCGAGCAACTATTCAGTTGAGCTCATTTAACTGATGCTGTGAATACAGTAGCGTTGAGGACTGTATGGTTCAGATGTGTTGAAGGTTAACTCCGCTCTGAGACTTTCTCCACTCTGTGTTAACGCCAGTTCAAGGTTCCTAAATTAGCTTTTTTCATGTACAATTACCATTAATTATTACTAAGTCTTGTCGCCTCTTTCAGATATGACTATTTAATGAAGAACACAACTGGCTATAATAATATAACGATATCAGAAAGCAACATGGGAGAAAAAGCGACTAAACAATAATATAACCACTGGGGGGCAGTAGTTGGTCAGAGAACGCCGTTGATATTGTAGTATTTGATATATATTTCACAACAAACACTTTAGACTATAGGGATAATAAAATAGCCACAAGTGAAAGTGTATATTAGTTTCAACAGTATGAAGAGTGGCCTTATGCACTCCATTAATAGAATAGCGCTAGATTATATTCAAATATATTCAAAGTAAACAATATCACTCTTCTGCTTTCCTTATCACCTCATATTATGTTTTTTCCCCTTTTTTCCCCTCACTTTTGTGTTGCATGCAGTGTCTGAGTGTTGTGCTTTCCTACCTCTTACCTCCTACCTTTCATCCTTCTCTGTTCTACTTTTCTCCTCCGGTTTCACCGCCTTGCCTCTCCATGCTTCTCTCCTTCCCTCAGACCACTTTCACACACAAAACTCAAATGACTTATTTTTGGATCAATTGCTTAGTCACTCTGCAAAAGATCACGCTATCCAATGTCTCACACACACACACACACACACACACACACACACACACACACACACACACACACACACACACAGGCTCTATCCTGCTAGGATACACATCCGATGGATGACAGTGCTGCTTGTCTGCCAACGATTTTTCCCCCCACTATCTTTTAGATATGACTATTTAATGAAGAACACAAATGGCTATAATAATATAACGATATCAGATAAAAGACAATAATAAACATACAACTTTAGAACAGCGTCCAGATACCCCAACCTCAACTGACAAATGGCAGTAGAGGCGTATCGTTATTGGCCATAAACCAAAGCTGACGCCTTATAATAACTTTAAATTGTAAGCCCTTAACACATTGACAGTTAATGATGAACGACGTGAGACAGCTGCTTATCGACTTCCTCACTGGCGGGGTAGGAGGCTCCAGCTCACCCCCCTCCCCTCAGCCCTCACCCCCCCCCCCCCCACACACACACTCTTTCTAAGCACACACACACGACACACACATGACTCCCCCAATGCCATTGTTAAGTGTTGGGAGTTGTGTCATGTGTTGCTAGGTGAATGGTTTTTCTAGGGCTGAGTAATTAATCGAAACATTATCGAAATCGCAATATGGCCAAGTGCAATATTTAAATCGCAGGAGCTGCAATTTTTCGATAAGCGCAAAATGTGTAAATGTGAATTTATAACACATTTATACACTTATAACACGTACTGTAGTTTTTTTTCTCCAGATGTAAGAAAACATGTTTATTTGGTACAGACCCCAACAAATATCACTTCATGATTTTAATATTTTTTCCAGTGAAAAGGCAATATCAGTCAAAAATAATCACAATATTATTTTTTTTTACCATATCGTTCAGCCCTAGTTTTGACCCAACTCTTATCTGCTAGCATTGCGATGCCTTTGGGGCTTAGTCAGCATCTGCTCTCAAGCTGTAGGTAATAACTGTCTGCAATCTCATCATGCAATGGGCGTGATTCTCTCACGCTAAACTGTATATATGCTTTATGTATCTGAATGAACTTTGAGTCATTACTAGTGATACTGCCTTGTGTCACATTGATTCCCAGGTCTGCTTTGCTTACAGAGACCAACCCGAACGAGGTAACTCAGCCACACTAGATGACAGCTAGAAACCGTGGCCCGCACAACATTAAGTTTGCCTTCCCCTGCGCTGGCACAGCGCTAAAACGAAGAGTGGAGATAGGTCTGGCTATGTGAGACTGAGTTTGCTGAGGACAGCCGCGGTGGTGGCTGTGGACAGTCACCGTCCACAGGGACCACAGTGGACAGGGTGAGCACCAGCGCCTGGCATGAGGAAGTGTCATATTTTCATCTCAAGACCTACACTGGTACCATTGCTTTCTGACTCATATATTCTCCTTTCTCAGTACTTGCTTATTTTAAACAAATCATATTTTGATTGCAGCGTTTGCATCAACAAAACCTTCAGAAATTGCACCACTGACATCTTATCGTAATTGCAGGTACTTATTTGAAATGAATTATATGGAAGATATTTGTTAAATGAATGGTTTACCAATTGCAGTGTTAAGCAAGGGTTTTTCAGTTTTGAGTAGCTAAGTATTTATTAGTGTAGCTCATTTACAATGTAGCTAGTAACACATGTCATAAATAAAACATTTACACAATCTGCAACAAGATATTTGTTTCCACTTAAGATAAGATGCTGCAAAAGGTAATGTATTGATTTATATATTTCCATAATACATTCACAATGCAAACAACATAACCCCAAAACAACACCCGAAACAAGCTGAAGCCTATATGTAACTAGGAACTGTTTCATGATTGGATTGTCCAATAGGCCAATGTTTTCTTACTTAGGATGCCACCAACTCATTTTCGGCCAATTCAATTTGTTTTTTCCTATTGCAGACATCCCCAAAGTTTTTCTTATGCATGCAAGCATCAATATGACTTGCAATCAGCAGAAACTATTAAACCTTCATTGGAGTAAACTTCAATTATGGTCCAGACTACATTTAAAACAAATGACAGAGCAGCCCTGATGTATTTGTCACTCATTTGTCTGGATGGATTATCATTTGTCCTCAGACATCTATTAAAAGAGCATCTTCTGTCTAAAGAAGCTGCTTGGAACACGCATACTTGTGTGCTAGGAAGTTGTGTAATTCCTGTTTACCGTCTAACGGCGGTTTGTATCTTGAGGTTGACGATAATGAGAGGTAAAGCATGTCCCTTATGAAGCGTCTATTCATCAAACACAACAGCACACACCCTTCCCCCCCCCCCCCCCCACTGGGCCTGGGGTGCCACCCATCAACAAGTGTCATTAGCTGTGTTGTATGTGTGTGTGTGTGTGTGTGTGTGTGTGTGTGTGTGGGGGGGGGGGGGGGTCTTTGGAGGTGCTTTTGTAATCTTTCTGACACATTATGATTGCGTCAACACACATACACACAAACACACAATTTGCACACTGCAGCTTGATGTTTCTGTGTAAATGATTTGGGTTAATATATTCTTAGTTCTAATATACTCTCTGTTCATCTACCTTTTATTTTGCTAAACCATCACTAGCTATTCCCAATCTTCAAATAAAGGCCCCACCTCCAATAATCATTATCGGCTGATGCAAAACACCTGCAAGGTCTTTCAACAGCCATCAAACAAAGTTACACAATTGACGCTTGCCACAGAGGTGTCATCATAGGACAAAGTAGTAGTAGACGGTATCTTCACTATAGTCTACAAAACGTGTCCTGGTACATATCATTAGTGTTATGAGTGACGCCTGTGTTTGTCCTACGACGACGCATCTGTGAAAAGGGACTATACAGAGAAACTAAAACTAAAGTAAGAATCAATTTCAAATATATTTTATTCAAAAACAATTCAAGCACTCAAACACAATTCAAACACAAAAGTACCCAACAAATTATTTTAGGTTTATTTACCACTTTTCATAATACATTGAACATATTTGATAAACTATGACAAACTGATAAACAGAAGCTTTATCAAAGTATTTAAATAATGTACATTTACTTAAAGTACACATTATTGAATATGTGGAATCCCCACATTTCAACTTATGCTGTAGATGCGTTTATTTTAATTTTTTCAAATTTTTCTACTGTTATACTGTTCATTTCATGATGTCTTCAAGTACATTGAAACCTTGAATTTGAACAATAAAATCTATTAATCCTAATGATACAGAGAGAATGACAAGCCGTAGGCAGGTTAACCCCTAGACACCAGAATCCAAGGCTGAAGCTATTGATTATTTCCATTGTCTATCAATCATTTACTAGTCAGCAATAAGAGTGCGAGAAATAATGGCACATACCCAACCATCACATGTTACTAGACCACCAGTGATGACTGATTTCTGGAGCTATATACAGCAAATATGTGGTTTCTTTCGGTCTATTGATTAATTTCATTCAGCCATAAACATAGAAGTGATCTCTCTCACCTGCATTCCCTGTCCTGTTTAGCTGGTAATAATTAATTGATGGTATTGATTGACAATGTTTGGTATGCTGGTGTAACACAATGGCTGTGTGAACACTATCAAGATCAAATACTATAATATAATAGTTAACACATAACTAACTTAAATAAACTACAGTTAATTAAGTAGCAACTTTGGCCTGGGTCGGACCAAATCTACTGAACTGTAGGTGTGATTGCACCCTATAGACTGATGCGTGTGCACACACACACACACACACACACACACACACACACACACACACACACACTTTATTTTTCCTTATATCTGGTATTAATAATACAATAAAGAAAAAATCCTGAGTACAACTTAATGCTCTCCCCCCCACCTTTCACATACGCTTGCACAGACAGATAGACACATCTATATTCCCACTGTAGTGAACAGAAGACTATACACCACACATTTGAAAGATCCTCCCAGATATCATCACACACTCGTCTACCACGCCAGGGGAATTGTTGAGCTTCTTCTGCCATCATTCTCCAGAGGTAGCAATGCTGAGCTGAGTCACCTTGCACCACAGAATCTAACTGTATTATTGTGTGTGTTTGTGTGTGTGTGGGTGTGGTGGATGGATGTGTCTGTGGTACATAATTCATAAGAAATGCATAATTCCCTCTGTCAAATGTGGCTGTTCCATATGTATTGCTGTGGTTAAAACTGCAGCCTCTCCACAGCGAAACAGGGTGAAAAGTCGAAGAGGGTGAAATCCAAGCATTCCTAAAGAGACAACCAAGGGGGAATTTGAGGCTCCCATATCAGCCGTCATCTGAGTACGGTGGAATCCATGCAGCTCCCCCTTGAGCTGAGGTTTGATGAGTGTCCTGAGTCACCTCTCCAGCAGCCCGGTGTAAGCGGTGGGCTGGGAATTGTGATTTTTCCCTCCGGTACCAACACACACCCTTCCCGTCCCCTTTCTTGAAAGTAGGAACCAGCACCCTGGTCTCTGCCAATCAAACTGATGTACTGTCCCCGAGGCCCATGGTGAGGCTGTATGGGCACGTCAGCCAAGACGGCCCAATCATGTCTAGAGCCTTCAATGTCTCTGGCTGACTCTCATCCATGCCGGCAGCTTCCTCACTAGCTCAGTGACCTCTGACAGAGGGACAGGATTTGACCCCCCTCCCCAGGTGTCCCAGAGTCCTGTTTTCTTCTCTCGTCCACCTTTCAACAATATCCCTGGTTGATTGCATTTCACCACCGTTGCTAAGGCTGTGAACACATAATGAGCTTATACGCTCAGCGCTGCCAGCGGTTTCCTATGGAGTTGAGCATTGAAGTCTAGCATAGCGTTCGCACTACCCTGGGCAAACAATTTCAACTTTGACCCCAGTTGATGCTGACCTCTCGAAGTGCGTCCATTCTGATTCCAGCTGCGTTTGGTGTTCTAATACCAACAGACTCTAATCGCTTAAAACATTTTTTTCAACTCAAATACATACTTTCATGAGTTAAAAACGATTAAATCTCGTCTGTTGACTGGCTATATATACCGAACGCTCAACCTAGCGTCCAGCGCTTTACTGAAAGCTCATCATGTGTTGACCACTTGAGAATAGCTTAGGATGTGACGTTTGCCCTGCCGAATGGTTTACCCGAATCTCCTTGAGGCCACCCAAAAGTTCAACTCCACCCGCTCTCTCGACTTTGGTTCCACATCCTCCACAGCTGCTGCCATTTTCTCCACTGATACTAGCTGTCTCAGGGGTATCTCCAGCTTAGTCTTGCATAGTCAGACCTATCTCCACACTTCTTTTTAGCACTTTGCCAGCGCTGGAGAAAGATCTGGCTGAACCCACTATCATTCTGGTATAGGAGAAAAAAACACTCAGAAAACACTTGTTTGTATTTCTTTAAAACAATCACATTCGTCTTGGGCTGCGCTAAGCCCAGGATGCAGTGACGGTGCCCTTGCAAAATGGTGCTGGTGGGAATTTGTTCTGTACATTTTTTTGTATATCTTTGCAACCATTCACTGAAAGAACCCAGCAGGCATGCCTGATTGCACGATCCAAATCCTCGTCAAAACTTGCGTGTAGGTTGCTAGCTCGTTAGTTGTTGTTTCACGTAGCGAGGGGGACTTTGAAAACAGTAACATGCAGATAGCGGAAGGGGAGGAGAACGCCAAACAGTCGCCAAATGGCAGGCTTATACCAACAACCTACATCCGGGGAGACAGACTACCTCCAAAAGGGTCCACCAACGGGTTCGTGGGTTTCCCCCGAGAGATGGAATCTTTCGGAATTGAGAATTGTAGTCAATCTGGAAAAAGTCCGGACCAGGCGCTCCCAGCCAACCATCATGTGCTTGGGCTTAGCAGACCTTTCCAGTGGTTCTCCCCAACATCTGATTCAACTCGCTCCCAGAAGGTAACGTGTTGACGGCTATGCTCCTCACTTCACCTGAGTGTCTGGAACGTATTCCTTAGGTCAGATGCCTACAGACCCTCAACCTTTGGTTTAGATCAGACAGGCCATTCCTCCCACTCCAATGACTGGATAACCCATTAAGTCTTATTGGAGGATTCTGTAGTCAGTCACCGTATACTCACACCAGAAGTGGCATGCAGCGGCAAAGTGGCCGGAAGTCATTAATTTTCAATATGGGGTAACGACAAGGAGCAAAGAAAGTTCAACGGATTTCATATTTATGCAAATTAGCTGCAATAATGCACTTCTGCTGGTCTGTCCGCTAAACAACCGTGAATAAACCCTTGACTTTGGTTTCTAGCAAATGTTTTGGTTCCTGACATTTTTTCCCAAAATGGCGGAAGGCTCATTGTGGAAGCCTTGGGGCCTAAATTTAGTAGTAAACTAGGTTTCATTACGTAGGAGTCTACGGGTGTGTCTGATTGTTTTCCAGGTATTAATTAGACACCATTTATTTCGAGGGAAACGGAGATAACACTAGAAAAAGTTTTTTTTATTTTGAGAGTGAATTGCCCCACAATATGAATACATTTTGTTTATTCATATTGTGTATAATCGAAATATATCGTATAATCGAAATATCACACTTGAGGGTGTGCTTTACCATCATTATTGGCACGACAGTGATGCGGTAAGCATCACTGAAGTGCCAATATCTCTCTTCTAATATTGCTTATGAACCGATGCGTGGAACAGGATTTTGGAGATTGTTGGGATCCCTGGTGAGGTTTATTACATGCACCGAAGTAAAAATGTGAAATGTCCAAGTTTGATCTCTGTTAAAGTTAAGTTCTCGTGGCGACTGTTCCTCTTTACTTCCATATAGTTTGATTAAAACTTAAAAACGCCCACAGTGGTCACTTCTGGTGTGACCTTTGGTGATTGGGTGTGAGTGTAAGGTAAGCGGACCCTTTGCACTTGTAGCTAATGCTATGCCCAGGGCTGATCTAGACAATGTAAACTTGATTTTCTCAAGATTTCAGCAATGAGTGCCTTTTGTCTCATATAACCTGTCAATGTTATATTGGCAGGTTATATGAATTATACTCTCATATTCAGGGGGTCTCCAATTTTTCACTTTTTTTCCATAAGTGTGACGTGTCACAGCTAGGAAATACAAGAAACTTTCAGACAATATATCACTATGCAAGGGCTTAGGAGGGGAAACAGGCCTTGTAAGACAAGACAATGACAAGTAAAATGTGCAATTTAGTATGCAAACTGCAATATACAGAATTGTAATAATATCCTAATGATGTGTTCATTCTAGAACCCATTGTGAAACAATTGCTTCACCTGCGTGAAGCATAACTCATACACATGTAAAGTCCATTTTACTTTCTTGGCTAACATTTTCGGCCTTTTTTTTTTTTCAAACCAAAGAATTCAAGGGTTTGAGTTGATTTTCTTTTTGACATTTCTTGTCATAGCCGGCTATTGTGTATAGTTATTTGACATTTTCTTACAATGTGGGCCTGGGCGCAAATAATTTTTATCTAGAGGAAAAAATCAAACAATGTGAAATCAAACCGCTTGTTTGCGCCTCCTAGGGGTTGAGTGACAAATGACAACTGCAGTAGGTTACCTCTCGGAAAGCATGGTATAATCCACAATGGGGGTGGTTTCATTTGTAATACACGTGTCATATACAATATTCTGAGACAGAACAAGACATGCACATTTAAAAATATTGAATATATATTTTAAATCTCATTTGAATAGTTTAATTTAAGGTGTTTTCACACTTGGTCCCTTTCAGTCCTCCAAACTAACTTTTCCCTATCTCTGTGGGCTAATTTAACCAAATAACACGGGAAGAGTACAGCGACAGCCATTTTGTTCCAAGTGAAAACTACCCATAATCCAAAGCAGTAAAGGTCTGAGCTCCAGGGAAACTGTAGTTTGACCAGAAAGAGGACTGAGGCCCCCTCTTTCGAGTCCTCTTTCAAATGAACTGACAATGTGAACGTAAAAAGAACTGAGTCCCTTTTCTTTTAGTCCACTTTTTGGTTCCACATTAGGTGACTGAGTTTGGTTCATTTAAAAATGACTATACACTATAAACTAAGTGACTAAAGAGTCCTCCTGGTGGGTCTCCAGGGGGCCGCATTCCAGTTCCTCTAAATCCTTCCTTAGCAAATGAACTGTCACTCTAGTAATTGTGCAATGACCCCTTTTTACTGCTCCAAAACAAGAACACAGGTGGTTTCTGTAATGTAATATAATGACGCCGTCGCCATATTTTGAATGATATTTCTTCCAGGAAGGTTCAGCTGAAAGGGCCTCCTCATGCCTGCCAGTGCTAATGTTGGCAGCGGTAGCGTTAGCGGCCCATTGGTTCCCAGAGTCCTGCTGCTGCTCTCGCGCTCTGCTGGGGAGACAGGCTGCTGGCTCGGTTTAAGCTGTAGCGGTGCTGTCGCCGCTGCTAGCTGGCTAGCTCTCGCCGTGGTATTGTTTGCTCGATTGGCTACTTCAGGTTCAGCGTCGTTGTTGTTGTGTTCTTCATTGTTGTCCTCCGTTACATTCTATTGCATCATTAATTTTACTTTTCTTTGAAATGAAATATGATGTGCTTTTATGCGTGCCTGTTGCTGTCTCTTTTTTGTTTGCTGAATGTGTGTGTGGGCGTCGCCACCTTGCAATTTACCAATACACTTCAGAAATACTGTGTTTCTGTCTTGTACATTGCTTTGTGTCTGCGAAAATTATGTGCCATGGAGATTGGCCAAAAACCAGAGGCAGTGAAATACCACCATCTCTCTCTGTGTGTTGGTGTTAGACAGCAGAAAAGAAATGGAAATATTCAAGTGTATAGTTACTCTATAAACATGAATACGATGCGACGTCCTGAAAACAACCTCGAACAATCAAGATAGGTTTAATGAATTACTAATTCTCTCCTCCCTGTGGCTATGCTCTTCATGTCCTTTTCTCTTTTTCTTTCCTCCCCCTATCCCCCTCTTATCTCCTATTCTCCTCTGCTATAATTATGTTTGCCTCGCACTGTGGTTCAGCCTCCCTGCTGGGAGGAAAGGGACAGCGGGGTGACATATAAAATACAAATAAAATGATAGGACACTGCATAATTGTGTGTGAGAGAGAGAGAGAGAGAGAGAGAGAGAGAGAGAGAGAGAGAGAGAGAGAGAGAGAGAGAGAGAGAGAGAGAGAGAGAGGGAAAGGGAGAGGGTGCGGTAATGGTTGGATGAGGACGAGAAGTGAGAGGGGAAAATGAGACATGCAGTGTATCAGGGAATCAGCATGTGGCCCTGCTAGAGCACATATCCTCCACTCCCTCCTTCCCTCTTGGCAGTAATTACATGTCTATTTCCTCTCTATTGCTCTTTTTCCCTCTTAACTTCTCGTCTACTCTTTGAAGCAGACTCTAACTTGCCGATAATTGTTTCCCTGCCATTGCTCCCTTGTCGGTGTAGTAATGCTATTGTTTTGGACTATTTTACTTCTCGTTATGTTAACTGTTCATTTAACCTATTTCCCCACCCACCCCCCTGTTTTCCTTGTGATTAATATACCTCTTTGCCTTTCACCAAATGTAATTATGGCCCCAAGCCACCGCCGACGAGCCAGTTATGTTTGTCCGACCCAAGATTTCATAAGACATTTTAAGCAAGATGTCATCAAATGTTGAATCTTCTATAAACAGAACATCTGCAACAGATCCAGGCAAGTGAGGTGCAACAGCTCTGCTTCTGCATCGGGTGTCGGTAGATACACTGAGACGGCCCACTGTGTCTGCTGTTTTCGTTGCTTTGTTCTGCTGTTCATAATAAGGCAAGATGAGGTGGCAAGTTGGTTATCCTTGGATTCACAATGGACCCAGATAAGTGATCTCAATGCAGTCAGTGTCTCTTCACAGCTCCTATCAACAGTGGAAGGATTTCATCTCTATTCAGATGTGAAGCGCAGTGAGTGTTTTTTGTCCCCAGCATAAAAGGATTAGCCTAGAAATCTAGACGCCCCTAGCGGCAGCAAATTTAATTTGCAGCCAGGGGGTCTAGCCCTTCGTCGTCGTTTTGTGCTGCTGGAAACAGAAAATCTGTCAGGCCAATCACAGCATGAGGGGTGGAATCGGAAGCCGGGCTACCATGACGACAGAGTTGCGACGGTTCCGTGTTGGAGGGAAACAATGGCTGCTGCTGCTGGCGAACAGCTGTCTTTCGACTCGGCTTTGGCCGCGACTCTTCAAGACTTGAAGTTAACATTTTCTTTGAGAAGAACAAAAAACGGCATTGAAGTCTTTCCTCGAAAAGAAATATGTATTCGGAGTTTTGATTAATTACGTAGTCAGAGCCGTCGCTCTGACTACGTCACCTTCTTCGTTGCTCTGATTGGTTGTAGCGCTATCCTATTGCGTGCAGAGGGAACTTGAAAGACAACCGTTTATCCCGCCCACACTGCCAATGGAGCAATGCCAGACCCTACATCTTCCTGATGTGGGTCTGGCTTGCCAGGCTATAAAAGGATAAGAGTAGAGAGCAAAGCCAACAATACATAAGCATCATGTTGTGGAAATGAAACGCATCCACATCTGTCTGGAAATAGCCCTGACTGTAGGGCCCAAACACATCCTGTGTTAACAGGCCTAACCGTAGGGCCCCAAACACCTCTACCTCTACCAATCCACTGTGGAACTGGCACATTTAAAGGACAATTCTGGCGCAAAATGAGACCATATGATCATAACACATGTCCACCGAGTTCGACCGTTCTCTGGGATCAGTTTTTAGTTTTCTAGTCGAATGAAACCAAAGTTCTCAAAAAACGCTAATTATCTTATAACGCTAGCTGTAGGGGCAGATATTCATGTAAAATAAATCGCAATTCTATACCACTAACAATGCTCAAAATCGCACCACACTTCCACGGTAGCATAATGAGGGTCCCTACATGTAAAACGAAGCATTGACAACTTTGTAAGTGTACAGACAGTTTATTAAAATTAAGTTTAGAAAGCCAGTACCTTCACGAAAACAAGCGTCTTTGGAAAACAGTCACGACCAGTCGAGCGACAAACGCAGCCGGGAAAAGCACAAACACGAACCATTTTCTTCTCTTCTCTATGCACACGCACTTTTCGCACTTTGCACACCTTCTACTAGTTTGCACACTTTCTGATTCATTGACATCTCATGTGTACATCTCTTCCGGCTCATTACGTTGCACAGCGTTCGTCGCTCGGAATTGTCCTTTAAGAGGAATGTGGGAAATCGAAATCGGGGTAGGGTCGAGAAGTAGAGCAAAGGGAGAGTATTGGGACTGGGCCTTAACATGGCCGAACCAGACCTCAATGCGATTCATAATCGGTGGCTTTAGAAGACTTTCAAATTGCTGTTCATTAACGTTCCCTTCATCCAACATGAAAGACCTTGAGCTATTTTTCCAAGAAGAGTGAGAAAATTGCCTGAAAAAAGATTGTAGACACTTATATCTCAAGGGGTGAATACTCATGCTACCAACAAATGTTTGTTTAGATAACATTTGTGTGACAATAAAACATACTTTACACCTTCAATGTGTTCAATATGTTGTGAAAATCAAATGGTTAAAATCCAAATTCAATCTATTTTAATTCCAGGTTGTAACGCTCCAAAAGATGGAAATCCAAGGGGGGTATATTTTCGCAAAAAAACATTTATTTTTCCGTCATGAAAAAATCTTGTTAATCCGTGCAAACATAACTTGAGTCTGTGAATCCGATCTTGCAGTCACAGTATTATTATACCGCTAACTGGTTCAGCCAGCTAATGGTAACTTGGTTTTGGCTATACTTCAGGCTTCATCCCATTCAGTCTGATGACCTCTTTGTCACAATAGGGCGTCTTGTCGCATGAATGGCCTCTTGCCTTATCCTTTTTATTTTTGTATGTTTAAGTGAATCCAGGAAAAAAAATCTCATCCTGGTTTGTAGTTTCTCATGACACACAAACACACACATACACACACACACATGCACTCACGCACACCTCTTCACACACACACACACACACACGCACTCACGCTTATTCACACACACACAAACACACACACACACACACACACACACACACACACACACACACAACACACACACACCACACTACAGTGGTGACAAAGAGAACATCTCTAAGGACAACTTACGAGGACTACATTAGAAAGAAATGGTGCTTACACAAAAAAAAGGAAAACAGATGGGGTCTCTGTCATCTTAATCACCTGAATTATTGAAGGTGGTGCAGTGGAGAGGTGGAGACGGGGAGGTGGGTAAGCTCCGGACTCTGTTGTCAGAAAGGATAAGGAACAGGGCAGGAGATGGGGGTCAGCTGCACTGGTGGGCGGGGGTCCAAGTGAGTGAGAGAGAGAGTTAAAAATAATTGAATGTGGCAATGGGGCCTCTACTGGAGTTAGGAAGAGGAGAGCTATAGGCAGCAATAGACAAAACCACATCTACGATGCTTGTGAACAAATACTAGCATCATCTTAAAGGTGCTGTAGGTAAGATTTAAGAACTATTATTTGAGTGTAATTTGTTAGAAATGGAATAGGGCTTGTACATCAGAGTGCATCATGGGATTTTATTTGTTGGCGGAAATCTTGAGAGTACTCAGAAGAGTGTAGTACTGTAAAATCATAAATCAACATAAAAAAATTGTAGGCTAACCTAGGCAAATGAAAACGTTTTGCATGAGTGGCCGTTTCAAACAAAGCATTGTCTCCACATAATGACAAATCATTTCACGATTAGTTACTAAACCATGACCAAAAACATGACTACCAACATAATAATTAACATTTCAATGCTCCCAAAATAGCGGCGGTCATTAAGGTAGGGTAGCAATAGAGCGTAACAGTGACCGCCCCCTTTTTAACAGCTCCGGTGCCGGAAGTAAATTTCCCATGCATTTATCTCGTCCACTTTTCGTAGAATCCTTATAAAAAGAGTATTAAGCCTTTAACCAAGCCAATCGTTCGTTATGGTAGTCGTGACCATATTATGTTTGATTCGGGCATAAAAAGAATTTGGAAAACGGAAGAAAAGGCAAAGGTACAAGACTGTACATTATTTTGTTGACCGAGTGAGGAACTACTCATCCCGAATCAAACATAATATGGTCACGACTACCATAACGAACAATTGGCTTGGTTAAAGGCTTAATACTTCTACGATTCTACGTAGAAGTATTAAGCCTTAATACTTCTAGGATTCTACGAAAAGTGGACGAGATAAATGCATGGGAAATTTACTTCCGCCACCGGAGCTGTTAAAAAGGGGGCGGTCACTCTTACGCTCTATGATATGTATACGATGAGAAAAGCTATAGTTAATTAGTTAATTAGTTTATTTGTTTTCTTTTTCACAAAACATCTCAGGAGAAACAACAATACACATAGTTTACACACATTGTCACAACAATAACAGACTGTACATTACAAGGAGAACCAACAACATCATTACACACATCATCCATCCAACCAACAACATTACACGCAACAATGCCTAACAGTAACAAAACATAAAGTAGACAGCAGCACACAGCAGCACACAATGGTGACAGGCAAAGAAAACATAAGAACAATACTTATAAGGTGTGTTTCCATCCCCCCCTTTTATTCGAATTTTCAATTTGTGAATAAAAAAGTGGAAAACGCAGAAAATTCGAAAAAGTCTCAAATATCGATAAAAGGTTTTTCTGCTTGAGGGAGGTGGAAAAGTTGGTATATCGATAAAAGATTAATTCGACAAAGTGCAATGGAAACCGATTCAGCGGATGAATGCGAATAAATGATGACGTACAGAAATCACGTGACTTAAAGGGACACTAAGTAGTTTTTTCCCCCATCTAGTGGTCAAATTGTATTTTGCATTCAAACAAATTTATGCTCTCTAGCGCCTCGCGTTTTCGAACTACGGCAAGCGGTATTAGTCAAGATTCAAGAAGCTATGACAACATGATAACAACATGTCTTCAAACACCACTTCATCAAGTTTTGTTTCGGATGATGAGGTACGTTCAGTGCTCGAAGTGGAAAAAAATAAGTGCCGGTACGGTAGTCCCTTATTCACATATAAGCGACGGGGGGGGGGGGGGCGCGATATTAACCCACCCCGGACCTACGACCGACGGGGGGGGGGGCGCGATATCACCCCGGACCTACGACCGACGGGGGGGGGGGGGGGATATTAACCCACCCCGGACCTACGACCGACGGGGGGGGGGGGGGGGGGCGCGCGATATTAACCCACCGCGGACCTACGACCGACAGGGGGGGGGGGGATATTAACCCACCCCGGACCTACGACCGACGGGGGGGGGGGGGGGCGCGGTCGTAACCCACCGGCCCACTTCGAGCACTGGGTACGTTATTTCAAACAAACTTCAAACTGCATTGAATCATTAGTGTGAGCATGTATGAGTAATTACTCCTCGAGCAAGATAGTGGATTATGTTCTCATGTTTATATCGTTTTTTAAGTGACAAGCGCGTCTCGCTAAGCTCCTTCTCTGTTCCACAGTCACGCTGGCTCTGAGTGAAAACGCGTTTAGCCTTACCTGTACCACGTAGTGCTTTTTGCCCCTCTCGGCAGTTCATAGACCGGAAGGACATGGAAGCCTCCATAGAGCTTGCCCGTCCTATGTAAATTCTGATAAGTGATTCTTCGCTCAGGAGGATAAGTGAGATTGTTGACAGAGATAATTGTACACCAATGGGGACTTATTTATGAATGAAGACGTTGATTTGAGGTAATAAATTACTAAAAAAACTACTTAGTGTCCCTTTAAACGTCACTCCAGCTTCCGCTCCACTGGAGAGACGAAAAATGGCGGCAGACGAAAATATCAGGTATGTGTGGACCGAAGAGGAACAGGCAACGTTCCTTGAAATAGTTCAAGAAACAAACATAAATGCCATATTAGATGGTTCGTTCTGAGGTTTGATTGGCGCTCTTTTCATTACGTCATCTCGTTGCGCCCTCTTCTTCTGCAGTGGTATAATGGCACCTGACTGGAGAATTAGCGCCACCTACTGCTTATCTCGATGAACCAACTCCTAATATTCGAACAGTAGTAGATGGAAACGTGCATCAATTCGCATTTTGTTTTGCCGATTTTCTTCTGAAAATGTGATTAAGATTTGCGATACATTTGGATGGAAACCCAGCTATAGTTCCCTCAGCGAGTCACACTGTTCAGGGCTGCTATGGCTGCAGGTTTCAGGCTTTTGCCAAAGTGAGCCCTTCTGTGCCTCAGGGTCCTGGACCTGCAGCCAGAGGGCAGTACAGCAAAGTGACGGTTGAGTGGGTGTGTGATGCCCTGTGCTACTGTATTTGCAATGTGTGTGATGGCCTTACAGTTGAGCTCTGAGAGGTTGGGAGTGGGGAGAGCTATTATCTTGGCAGCAGTGTTGGTTATGCATGTGAGTTTGACCCGGTTTGTGACAGAGAGCATGTTAAAGAAACAGGTGGAGCAGTAGAGCAGGGTGGGTTGGACAATACTTTGGTACAGCAGTAGCAGGAGATGGGGGGGGGGGGGGGGGGCGACATAAAATCCTAATAGTCTTTGGTGGCTCCTATTTTGTCCTTTGTGTGCTGCTGATCAAAGCTGAGTTTATTGTCCAGTCGGAGTAGGCAGGAGAAAACGCTGTTCCTTTAGCGGGTGCTCGAGATTGCCTGTGTAGACGCTAGGCTGGGCTGAATCAGCAATGTTGGCAGCTGATCACCAGGTAGAGCGAACCTGAAACAACCTCTAATTAATTAAGTCAGATTTTTCTTGTTTTCTTGTTTTTATAGCAGTAGTCTAGTCTGGCAGTCTGGCAGTACAGTGATATCTTTATGAATTATTAATCAAGTGACACCAAGTGTCGCGGAAAGGTCAGCATCAAAGTTGACATGAAAATAGGCTCCTCCCAGCTTGGCACTCAAAGCGTGGCTCTCATAGTGCGCCAGCGCCCGGGTTGAACTCCACATTACAAATGTAACGTGGAGTTCAACCAAGGCAACATCTTAAAACACCCAAGGCCACCTTCATATCTAGGAATTACAGCCTAACAATAATACAGTAAATACATCATATAGCCAAAATATTGCCAAAGTGAACAAACAAACACATACACCACTCTGAAAGGCATCGTTTGATGACTGAATGCAGTGCTCTGCAGGACATGTTCATGTACTGAAGGTGTGATGCGTCGAGTGCTGCTGTTGATCTGGTGAGTATTCCACAGCTAGCCTGCTGTACCTCTGTACCATTTACACTGTCTTGGGCCAATGTTTGGGTGCAAGAGAGCTAGAGAGACATAGATAGAAACAGAGAGCTGGGTGTGGTGACGGGGCTCTGATCGGTGTGGTCCTTGAGGAGAAGAGCCAATGGAAACGGGGGCAC